>LOJH01066202.1:0-10373 GCA_001685095.1 Ellobius talpinus | reverse complement strand
GAAGGAAGGAAGGAAGGAAGGAAGGAAGGAAGGAAGGAAGGAAGGAAGACACTACCCCAAGGGTTTCTGGGTATGCGTGGAAGCTATAGCTATAAATGTTCTGTCAACAAAGACACATTCTCTCCTGCCTACTACCCAATAGACGGCCCCGCCTTGACCCCAGTCACCTCGCACACACCAAATAAACACTGATGTTCTGCTTTCATTTCTGTTGCTGTCACAAATACGTTGACCAAAAGCCCCTTCAGGAAGGGAACAAGTGTATTTGGCTTTTATAATTTTAGGCCGTGGTCTATCGCTGACAGAATTCAGGCCAGGACCTTGAAGGCAGGCCTACTTACTATTCCATACAGGGAACTCACATCACAGCCAAAGATAAACAACAGGAATAATGGATGAAGCTGTTTGTCCCTGGTCCACAGGCCAGGCCACACTCAGCTATTTTTTTAATCAAGTTCAGGGACACCTTCCTAGGAATAGTACCACCCACAGTAGACTGGGTCCTCCTGTACCAAGTAACCAACAAGACAATTCCCCACAGAGATGCCCACAGGCCAATCTAACTTCTTAGGTGATTCTTCAATTGAGGTTCTCCTTTCAGATGACTTGAGGCTGTGTCAAGTAGACAAAATAACCAGGGCAACTTGGCACACGTCAGTCTAGTGTACATGTTTTGGTGGGCATGTGCTATCCGAGGCACCTCATTTACTCACGTGGTCTCAAATGTCCTCTAAAAAAATCATGTCTCATCTGTTTTGCCCAATTTCTATCTCTGCACTAAACTGTTCACCAAATCGTCTTATCCAATAGTTGGTATCACACGTCCAGGCCAGGACAAATAAGCTTCCCTTTCAAATCTGGCTCTCCTGGGAGAAAAGGCAGAACCACAAATGTTGTAGGAATTCCTATCCCCAGTAGCCTTTAAGTTATCCACCCACTTGGGCGTGGTCTCTTATACTATATATGCTGATGTAAAGCGCATGTCTGGCCTCTCTTTCGGCAGTGTGATTCAGTTCCTGTTCCCCGTTTGTGCAGAGGATTGTGATCTGTGAGTCTACCCCTAAATAAATAACCTTTTATTATACTCAATTCTGAGCTAGTGTGGGATTTCTTTTTGGTGTCCTTCTTCACGCAAACCTACTCTAAATAGAATCCTACAAATCACACAGATCATACCCATCTTTGTACCTTATACCTAGTCAGGGATTCATAAAACCTAAAATTCTGTTGTGTATCTTACAGCACTTTGCCCACCGCCTCCCACCACTATCACTCGACACTACCTCCCCCATCGGGACATCTCTAGGAGCCCCCAGCAGAGACCCCACTTCTATCTTGTATTTCTCCAGTCTGCTCTAATGCAGCAGATTCAAGAGGAAAACCTGACTTCAGCTCTTCTGAAGCCTTTGAGATGCTCTAAAGACAAAGACAAGAACTTTATTGTGGTACCCGGCACAGTGTGGTTCCACTCCCACCAACTTCTGCCCCTGTATCTCAGGCTCCTCGTCCCTTGGTATATTAACCTCTGGTGTTTCTGGACTTTCATGAGTTCATTAGATATGCTGAGTGCTTGCTTCTCTGATGCTTTAGACATGATGCTGCCTCTGTGTGGAATTCTCTTTCCCCTATCTATTATCCAGTTGACCTCAGGCACACATGAGAGACCTCAGCTTGAATGAGAAAAGCCACACACGACCACCTCTAACGGCAGACTAGGTTAGGCCCATATTATCTGTCTCTATAGTACAATGAACTTCCTCTACCACACTGCATTTTTAGTGTATTTCCCATCCTTGTCTTCATTAGAGTTTTTTTGTGTGTGATTATTTGTTTGAGTCTGTCTCTTTTGATAGATTACAAGCTCCGTGAGGTCAACGTCCCCTGTCCTGTTTAAATGAGGCTGTGATAGGCTGGAGGACAGTGGTAACCACAGATGTTTGAGGTCCATGTTTCACTTCATCCTTACCAGAACTCTGCAGGGAGCTATTAGTGCTACCCTTTGACCGGTGAGAAAATCAGTGCTCACAGAAGAGGTGTTACTTATGCAGGTGGCATAAGGCAAGGCTGATGTATAACTTAAAGTCTGTGCTCAGTGGCTCAGTTTTTCTGAGCAACGCTGCCTCTCCGATTATTTAAAAGTTACCTCTTCTTAGAAATGAAGAACATCTGTTATAATCTATTTTTTCTTAAACATAATTGCCTACTAAGAAATTTCCCCAGCTCTTTTGTTCTTTGTAAATTCTAAAAAGTAGTGCTATCTCCTTGGTATTTCCTGGGAGTTCTTTTGGTTTAGCAAAAACAGTTGCTATCTCTTCCCATTCAAGGCAAAATCCACTAAAGCTTCCGGAAAAGCTCTGATAGGTTAAGACGTATCTCACATCCATTGAATAAAAAATACATAAAGGAATTGGGTGGATTAAAGCAAATTGGGTCAAAAAGAAAGTTAATGAGATAAATGCAGGAAAAAAAGGAAACAGAAGAGATTATAGAGGAAAGAGAAGAGATTATAGAGGAAAGAGAAGAGATAACTCCAAGGACACGGGAAAGTAAAAAACAAAAGCAGACGCCTCAGATTCCTAAGAGTATCAGTTCCAAAAGAGAAAAGATGCTGCTTAGCCTGTGAATTAAAATTGTCATTTTGCATGTACCAGAGTGATACAGCTAACAATTGGGGGAGCTGGTTATTATTCTGAATATTTGGATTGCTCATGCAAAGATTTCATAATTGTTTCACCCAAGTTGAGTTTTACTCTTGCTTCTTGCTTTTGCTTTTTTTTAAGTAATATGGGTGAAAGAAAGAAATTAAAGGAGTGAGAGAGCCCCACGTGTACTAAATTGAAATATGCAGTGTGTCACCGCTTCCTAACGTTGATCTTCTCTCCCAACAGTAGAACCAGACTCTCCTTCTGCAAGTCATCCAAGGGCAGAACCATTTTCCTAATCAGAATCCATTTCCGTATCTGTAAAGTAGAAATGATGGTTTGAGGTTGCTTTTTCTCGGGGAGAATTTTAACAAAAACCTCAAACTGGATGTGCAAATCTCCATTGCATTATCCCATCCACAATCTGCCCACCATGCCCTATGTCCATCTCCCCCTCAATTCCAGGGCTTTAAACTGTAGGCTTTCATGACAACACATCCCGTGGAATGCTTATTCTGTAATTATCATTGTTTAAATGGACAGATGTTTGAGATCTTTCAAAATTAAAGGGATAACTTTCTAACTTATTCCAGATAAGAGCCTATGAACTAAGTATCAATGAACACAATATCAGATTTGACAAAATTTTTAAGGGAAATCTAGCTGTCTTGGTGTGGTTTCAGACTTTGAAGAGGAAAGAAAGTTATTCCTAAATGTTTGTTCTTGGAGATAGAACCCTTGTCCCCCAGTGGCTCCAAAGGTGAGATGCCTTGGTCAGTGACAGTATCTGAGTATTCCCGGGAAATTCAGAAGTTATGTTCTAGCAAATACCCATTAGTTCAGAAAGTCAGAGACTGGGGATACAGTGATTAATTTCATTATAAACCCTAATGATGTTTGAGACACACTTCTTTATGTGTTGAAATAGTTTGGAAGGGGTAGGGCCGAGGGAAATAGATGATGATAAAATAAACTGTTCAGTGTGTGTTGGTATGTTTTCATCATCAAAAATCGGAATAATGTTTAGTGTGCCATATGATATCACCAGTTTGGCCTACATAAAATACAGTATCTATCTCAACCTAGAAATAGTTCATTGTTGTGAACCTAGGTAACTCATGCAAGAGAAAAGAGCCCCTTGCACAGAACATGACCTATGAAAGCTAATAAATGGTTGCTGTTTCCTGCTCCAAGTGCCTTACAACAAACTCAGGCCAGGTTTCTAAACTCAAAGATAAATTATGAGTAATTATTAGATATGTCTTCAGTATTCAGTAGAGGTTACAAACAGGCAGCTCAGGCCATACACATGAGAGATTGAATGGTCGGATGAGAGACTATGCCACCAGCTTAGACTTCTTGGGAAAAAAAATAAGTAATCATCCTCAATGATTATGATCAGCTAATACAATACCTTGCTGATTGCATATACTTCTGGATCAAAAGAGTCACAAAATTTACCCATACATGAAGCTTCATTCCAGCAAATGCTCACCTTTTTCCAGAATGTTCTCGCCCGGTTACTTACCAACAGTTTCATTCTCTCCCAGTAGCTTGTTGTTCTTGTAAAATAACTGGTTTCTAGGATGGAGATGAGCAGAAGCCCTCACCAGTGACTCCAAGTCAAGCCAAAACCATAAAACTCAAGCTCTTCTCTGAGGCCAAGGCAAATGAAGAGGGAGCCCCATGTGTCTCCCGCCGCAGAAGCTCCATTGCAGTACATGGTGCAATAGGCTGTGTGATTGGAAATGGCCTGGAAGGAAAAGGAACACACACACCCTGACTAATCTACATTAACAGATGAGCAGCGATGACTCCAGATATTAGGCTAAATGCACTTTGCAACATTTGACATCGCTAAAGAAATTATTTATATACACATATCAAGATGGAACAGGAGAGAAGAAATGAGGAAGGGAAACAGACAGCTTTCCTTGGGTGAAAGTATTCTCCTCAAATTAAAGTAAAAGATGAAAATTCTTCCAGATCCATGCTTCAGTTTTAGTTTTTGTCTTTTTTCCAAACAGGGTCTTACTATGTAGTCCAGGCTATCCTGTAACTCAGTATGTAGCCCAGGTTGGCTTAAAGCTCATGATGAGCCTTTTGCCTTAGTCTCATGAGTATTGGGCTTACAGATGTCAGGTTCCTTGCTCAGCTGATTATCATATTTATCTTTAAAAAGTACTCGCTCCCATCAGCACACCTGCTAGCCTATGACAGGGAGGGAGGAGTGTCAACTAAGAGCCAAAACAAAAAAGTGAGGTGTCCATAGGCTTCTTTTAGCACAAGACTAACAAGATAGCGTGCATGCTCTCTTAGTCACCTCAATTAGTGAAGTCTCTTCAGCCATTCATATTTAAAATAAGAGTTCATAATCCTACATGCTCCAAATCAAGGATGTGATCAGAGCATCTGCTCAGACTGGAAATAGATACCCAAAAGCCATACTTTTCATGGCTTTCGTTGACTTATCTGGGGAATGAACTCATCCTTAGCTCATGTCCTGAGCACATAGTCAGAGAGATGATAGCCATTCGGCTCAGACTCAGGGTCACAATGCACTTTGTGAGTCCAGACTTGTTCATTTTCTTCCTAATAATAATCTCAGTCCTACCCCTTTATTCAAAGCCATTTGACTTGAATCTTTCAAATCCATCACCTGGAAACTGAGGACCATGCCACTTTTCAAGCAAATTAGGCATGAAATAAAACACTACAACTTTGAAAGATCCTGAAACTGTTGAGTGTTGGGTCTGGCCCAACAGGTTCACACATTCCAGAGGAGAGGAGTGTGGACTGAGGAAAGAAATAAAGAAGATACAACAGATAGGATCGGGAGGGCATCCAGTGAGTACTGTGATCTGCCTCAAGTTTATTATTCGAAGTTCTTGTGTACCCAATCCAAAAAGGGGAGGAGGCAAAAGACGTCCTTACCATGACACAAAGAACCAAGTAATTTCCCCTACACATCTCTAAATATCAAGTAACCACACCCGAGATCAAAATATCCCTTTGTCTAGGCCAAACATCCTGCAACCACACCTTCTGCCATATAACCTTGAAGGAGCAAGAATAGGTCTGAACTCTGACCTCTAGTCAAAGTGGAACGGATTCATTCTGTGGGCTCCCACAGTTGAGATCACTGGAGTCAGGTTAACCTAGTAGCTTTCATTGTCAATGTAACACAGGCTAGAGTCTCCTGAGAAGGGAATCTCAACTCAGGGATTACCTAGATCACACTGGGCTCTGGGCATGTCTGTGGGGGATTGTCTTGATTGTGAATTGGTATGGGAGAGTTCAGCCCACTGTGGGTGGCGCCATTCCTAAGCAGGTAGTCCTTTTGTTATATAAGGAAGTTAGCTAAGCTTGGGTCTGTAAGCAAGCTAGGAGGCAGCCTTCCTCCAAGGCCACTGTCTCAAGTTCTTGTTTGAGTTTCCTCAACGATGGACTATGACCTAGAAATGTAAGCCAAATAAACCTATTCCTCCCCAAAGCCGCTTTTGGTAGGAACGCTTTCTCACAGCAACAGAAAGGAGGTTATGAGACAGACAAATGCTATGTAGTGTGTGTTCCTTTTGCTCCATTGTTTTGAATGCGCATGTGCATCTGATGATGAGAGCAGGGGAGAGGTTTGATTTGTGTTATCAAACCTGTTTTCATCTGCTAGTTCTCTGTCCCCTAAGTATCAAATTTTATTCCGTTCTAAATAAAATAAGAATATTGCTGTTACTGACAAAAATCTGAAAGCATTTGACATGCTTTTCAATCTGGTCTTTCTCACCCAGTCCAACAGTCTTAAGCAAAGATGGAAACATGTTTGACTCAAAGTAGTAGTCAGGATAATTCTCACTCTTTCTCTTTCTCCCAAGAGTACTCAAGAGCCCCTGTCCTTTATTTTACTTCTCTCCACTATTCACTCTGCTGTGCAACCCCCACAGAAGAACCATCTCAACACACAGTAAAAATGGATCTTGCTATCAGGTTCAAGAGCATGTACTCAGCCTGCTCTCACCAGTACATATGTGTGCCCCAAATGTAGCCGAATCATTAATGTGTAAGAGCTCTTGACTTCTTTGTTCATATTCATCCATATCATTTTGCTGTGGCCCTCTTGCCAGTGGGTGACTTAAGCAGCAGTAATGTATATCTTCAAGTTCTAGAGGCTGAGGGTCAAGACCAAGATGCCTGGTTCTGTTCCTCTGGGCAACTCCTTCCTTGTCTAGAAGGGGACCATCCTGTTTCTGTGCTCACACAAGGACTCAACATGTGTGCCTTTTTCATTCCTTCTTCTCAGGACACAAGTCGTGTAGGATGATGGGCAACATAATGGCCTTGACCAACCTTAATTATCTCTTCTTAAATCCCATCTCAAAACTCAGTCACTTTCTGAGGTACTCGAAGCTAGGATTTCAACATATCGATATGGAAGGGTGCAGCTCAGCCCCTAACACTTCCATATAGGTAGGAGAGAAGAAAATGGGAGAATGGTAGACACATGACTTTCAATAAAGAAGAATGGGGAAGGAAAAAGTCTTTCTAGGGGAAGAGGGTAGTCTAGACTGCAGATAACACAAATTAAGACAAGATTGGTGAGCAAGACATCTACTGCCCAGACATCACAAGCCCTGTGCCTTGGGCCTAGGAGCATTTCAAGGAAAATCATTGGGAGTTTAAATTCAATGGTTTCCAAATGCAAAAAGGAAATGGGATAGTAAGAAGTAATAATATATATGATGAACTGATCCTCCTGTTATTTCCTGCTCTACCCTGTCAAATGTTATCTTTTGAAAACACGTCTGTAATGAGGACACTGTTTGCAGAAAGTCCTCCTTTCCCTCACTCCCTAAAAAGTAATAATTAAAGTTTTCAAGAGGGCAAGAAAGATCAGTGCTAATTTTTTACTCTGTCTCTCATGAGGTGCTCGAGACACACCCTTCTCACGCCTCTCTACGCATGCTATGTCCTGTTTGCCTCTGAATCTTCAAGGATGGCACTGGTTCCCAGAGAGCTGTTGGGTCCACCAGTGAAAATATCTTGTCTTTCACATCTCATCTTCAACATCGCATCTTTGTAAAACCTCCACTCTTTGACCATTTAAATGGCTTTTATGTGTTCTGTAACCTCCTGTATTCATTTTAAAAAATGACGCTTACTGTCTTGTTTTATAATGAGCAATCCTCATACAATTCTGTCACAAAACATACACATTCCTTGGCTACAAACACTGCTACGTTGACCATGTTTGTGCCTGACCACCGAGTGGAACACATAATAAATAAATAAATGAAGACCCAAAGCAATTACAGTTAGTAACTTTTGAGCCTTCGCAAGCTACACACCTGCTCAATGCTTCACCCTATCTATAATCAGACAATTACTTATGTTGGTGTTCTTCATGGTGCCGTCTCAGAGAATCTTAGAGATGACCCTTGGCTTAGGTGATGCTTAGCTTGAGGCTCTCCTTTGTCAACTCCAGAAGATAATGCTCAGATAAAGGAAGAAAACACTGATGACTGCAGCTGCTTCCACATACACTCATCGCATCTAACCTTCATGCTCTTGGGCTTTCCCAAGCTGCTGCTCTTTCTATAATATTTCTCACGTGCTTCCCCCGTGCACTTCACAGCGAGCGACAACAAAGACTTCCTTGACTAAAAGACCACATACAACTTTCCCATCAATGGCTCACCTATTAAGATGGAATTATCTTCACTTCTCCTTAGGGGCGAAGATTTGGGTAAGACATGAGACCTGTGAAGAATGGGACATAAAGGCAGAGCACAGGAAATGAGAAGAGCAGTCACAGATTTTGAATGAGCAGATGTAAGATCTACTCCTAACAACACCTTTGACCTGGGATGTCATCTGAAAATATTCCTAGCTGTCAATGAGCAAGTGTCCTTCACAAGACTGCTGAGAATCAGTCACAGACATCACCTATAATTACTCCAGGAATTCTCCTTCCCTCATTCTTTCTTGATGATTACAAACAGTATTTCTAAGTTAAAGATACTTATTTTTCATCTCATGGACACAGGGTTACATTTTCTTTCTTACTATATAAGAACCCTTCCTTTCTCAAGGAAGTTTGAACTAGAATATAAAGTTTTATACTGGAAGAGAAGATGGAAATTTCCTTTAGCAATAGATATAAAGAAGCAGTGTTGGATCTAAGAAAGCTTAGCATATCAAAAATATAGGTCTTTATACAAAGAAATAAATAAGAAGAAAGGATAGATGGATGGAAAGATGGATGGATGGATAGATGGGAGGACAGAGGGATAGATGGACAGATGGATGACTGACAGACAGAATAAAATGCCAGTAATTTAAAGCATTACTTTATGATTCTGACAAACAGAAAAGAAATGTCCACCTAAAAACTGCCAAGAAAATCAAGTCACAGAAAATATAGTGTTCTCCCTACCTACACAGATTTACAAAGTGAAGAAGTGGCCAATGACTCAGAAAAAAAATAGTACCAATAACGCGCTTATCAGCACTTCCTCAGAAAACATCCAATTCTTTTGCCAGCAATGATTATAGAATTTGAGAACTCTGGCTAGTAATGAAACTTCTAAAAATGTACGTGAGATTACATAGAGCTTAAATAACAGTATTTTAGATAATGCCACTTTGTTTTTCTGATATAAAATGTACCTGGTTTCCAGTGTAGGCACTTCCTATATTCTACATTATTTCTATGTTCTCTCTGAAACATTAGCATCTTTTACACAGGAGGATGAGAAATGGGTGGACAGCATCCCTGAACCCCATTTCCATCTATGAATAAAAGAAATGATCACCCCTAAGGTGAAAGTTTAGTATCCTGGGTATCCCAGCTGCAAGGCCTGGCCACACAGCCCATACAATCAAGAGACAATGGCATGTCTCTGTGCTTCTCATTCCAACACTCGTGAAAAGAACCCAGTCGGCACATAACAAAAACATGGCTTTCTATTCGTATTTTTGGCATCCTTTCCATTTTCCTTTGCACTTCTGAGTCTTCTCAATTTTCCTCTTCATCTCCTGTCGTCATTCTGTCCTGACTTTCTCGTTCTTATTTTTTAAAAATTTCTTTAGTCACCTCCCAAATTCCGCCCTTAGAATGAGTCTTCACTCCTCTGTGCCGGGTTACAGACCTGTACCATGTTTTCAATGAGCTCCTCAGCCCTGATTCCCACAAGTGGCAGGGTCAACTTCTTTCTTGTAAGAAAGGTTGTCAAACTGCCCACAAGTTACCCCCATCTGTGACAAGCTTCAATAAATAAAAAAAAAGTTATCTTGATCCAACAGGGGTCAGCTTCTCAAGTGGTTTCAGAGTGAACTATGAGAAGCAACCCTCACAGATTTTTTATCCTTTAAAATCATGAATAGCGCATGATGTTGTCCGTGAACTGAATGGAGATTTAAAAGCCTGAAGATGCTCAACTTGTTAAGAACAGCTGCTAATGAAAGAAACACAGGATGGATTGTGCTACAGAACTATAACAACTGTAACGACTGTAACGACTGTAACGACTGTAACGACTGTAACAACTATAACAACGTGCTACAGAACTATAACAACATGCCCTTTTGAGCTTTTCTGGTTCTGAGATTCTGCTGCTCCATGTAACATGCACAGTGATGGGAACGGTCACCTGTTCCTTCTGTTGCAGTAGAACAATGGCTTCCGGTGATGGAGGAGGGTCATCTCTCTATGTGTTACTTTCATTGGTTAATAAAGAA
>LOJH01066201.1:1624-11720 GCA_001685095.1 Ellobius talpinus | reverse complement strand
GGACCATATTCATAGCTACACTAGGCTATATGTGACCTGTGGACCACAGATGGGACACATCAGAAAGTTCTTTTGCTGCTACTAAAAGATGGGCTTCAAAGGAATCTGGGAAGATGGCATCATAGGTAACCACAAGAATATGTTTCCCTGCCTAGGTAGCAAGTGCACCAGCAGAATCTGACTGCGGTAACAATCTTGGCACAGTGAACACATACAGATTCAAGTAGAAGTCTTGAGAGCGAAAGCTCAGCTAGTCTTAGTAAATTTCGGCTCTTAGTTGAGGAGTGACTGACATTTCAGCCCTCCACCCTACAGTAGGCAGCTGTTATGTAAACCTACAGTTTTGATTTGGACCATATTCATAGCTACACTAGGCTATATGTGACCTGTGGACCACAGATGGGTTACTGTGGTACTGTTGAAGTACTGGAGCTGCTTACAAGTCAGCTCCCAAGAGCCGAGTGAGCTCGAAAGGCCCTGTCATCAGAATATCAGTGACCTCTGTCCTGATGAGCTGGTTAGTCCTGATCACAGGTACAAAGAACCAAGCACCTACTGTTGTCCCATTGCTGCCGGCCACTCCCTCCCAGCGGAGATGGCTACTGGCAATTTAAAGGCCAGGACCTTTTAATTTACATCCTTCATCTTTTTTTTCTTTCCCATTTTTGGGAGCCAGATAGTAAAGACATAAACATTTTGAAGTAACTAGATACAACACATGACCAGGAAAGGCCTAAGGGGCTAGGGTGGAGGCTGACAAAACCACAAGTTTACATATACAGTGGTCCTTGGCACAGACACAGCCTAAAACAACTTAAACAACGAACACTGGCAAAGTGTAATGGGAAGGAGAAAATGCAATTTCTAGAAGTTGCCACATTGTTAGATTCAAATGTCAAGTTTGAAACAGAAACAAAAATCACAAGGCATAAAAGAGACAGTGAAGTACGATGCATTTAAAAAGCAAATTAATAGAAACTGTCCCTGAAGACGACCTGATGGCAATTCTAATAAATACTCCGTCTTAAAGATCCTAGAAGATGATCTTGAGAAAGTCAAAATCTAGATAGGTGGACAAAATAGAAGTATCAGCAAATAGAAAGCCTAAAAGGAGAGCAGGAAGAAATTCCGGAGCTGAAAAGCACAATGATTGAAATGATACACTAGGTAAGGAGGTTCAAAGGCAGGTTTGAGTAAACCATCAGTGAGCCTAAAGATCTGATGCTGGAAATAAACAGAGGTGAAGAACATAAAGAAAATCAGACTGAAGATTAATAGAAACCAAACACTACTCATTGTGAGAGTTCCAGAAGGAGAGAGAGAGAAAGGCGCTAAGAACATGTTCAACAAAATAATGGCTACAAACTGCCTAAATTTGATGAAAGACTTGAATATAAAACTTCAAGAACTTATATTTATTCCTAAA
Source organism: Ellobius talpinus (assembly GCA_001685095.1). Taxonomy (NCBI): domain Eukaryota; kingdom Metazoa; phylum Chordata; class Mammalia; order Rodentia; family Cricetidae; genus Ellobius; species Ellobius talpinus. Next base: position 10,294 of record LOJH01066201.1, on the reverse strand, counting down.
AATGAACTTATATCCTAATCAGACTTTTGAAATCCAGAAAAGAATGTTGAAAGCAATAGAGAGAACTCATTCTGCAGTAGAAATTCCTCAGCACGATTACCAGCAGACTTCTCAGAACCTTGAGGTCCAGAAGTTAGTGAGGTGAGATAATCCGAGCACTAAAGGAAAAGGGAATCCACTCAGTGAAAAACCCCATATTTATCAAAACTTCCTTTCAAAAGTAAGAGAAAATGGTCGGGCAATGGTGGCACACATCTTTAATCCCAGCACTTGGGAGGCAGAGGCAGAGGCAGAGGCAGGCGGATCCCTGTGAGTTTGAGGCTAGCCTGATTACAGAGTGAGTTCCAGGACAGGCTCAAAAGCTACACAGAGAAACCCTGTCTCTAAAAAAGGGGGGGAGGAATTTTATCACTGTCTAGCCCATAAGACAGGCTCAAAGGAGTTATACTATACAGCTTGGACTGAAAGCATACCAGTCAAGAACTGAGGAATGAATTCATGCTAAGCTGAGATTTAAAAAAATGAGTATTATTATAACAATAATTTGTAACTGCTTTTTAATAAGACATGGATTATTAAAATTTTGATTGGTAGCCTATAATTTGCTACTATATAATTTAAGGGATCAGTGTATTAAAAAACTCATTGGTATGTCTTTAGGCTTATGGTATATAAAAATGTAACTTTGTGACATTTGCTACTGAGAAAAGAACAGAATTTTTATATGCTGGTAATCTAAGTACAAATTAGTGTTTCATTAGAATGTCAAATGTAATCACAGTGGTATTATAAAAGACAATAATAAAGGAATTTAAATTTCTTTTGCTATGAAAAACAAAGCAGCCAAAAACAAAGAAAAATAGTAATGCAAGACATTAGGGGCAGAAAGCTATAAAGTATATAGAAAATAAACAGCAAAATGACAGAAGTATGTCCATTCCTATCAATAATTACTTTGGATATAAGGAAATTAAACTCTGATGTTAAAAGAAATAAGTTAACAGAAAAGATTTTACAAAATAAACACGCTGCCCATAAGAGAATGGCTCTAGATACAAAGGTGCAAACAGATTGAAACGCTGTAAAAAGATAAATATATTCAAGTATAACCAAGAGTAGTAGAGGTGGCTATAATAATACCAGATAAAACTGACCTTACAATATAAAAAGCTTACAAGGAACAAAGGAAATAAAATATTCAATATATCAAGATTTAACTATTATAAACATCCACACGCTACATAACAGACCATAAAAGTATGGGGGGGTGGCAGAACTGAAAGGAGAAACAGACAAGTCTACAGTTACAGCAGAAGACTTTAGTGATGGAGAGGGCATCCAAAGAGAAGGGCAATAAGGAAGCAGAGGCCTAAAACCAAAATAGATCAAATAGGTCAGATAGAAGTCTACCCAACAGCATCAGACACATTACTCTCTTTACACATGGGACATTTTTCAAGATAGACCACATGGGAGTCCACAAACTAAATCAAAGATGATATGTATATAGGATGGATCATTATTAAGCCTTATAACAAATAGAAATTCCAATATGCACAACATTAATGAACCTTCTGGGTCTTATGCTTAAGGAAATAAGCCAGTCATCCAAAGAAAAAATACTGTATATTCACTTATATGAAAGGCACAGAAAACAGAATAGTGATCACCAGGAGACTAAGGGAAAGAGTTAAAGTTTAATGGGTCCGGGTTTCAGTTGTGGAAACAGACAGTGGTCATAGTTCTATAAACATTATGAGTGTGTCTACCTGCTGAGCTAGGCATTTCTAACTGGTTGAAATACAAGTTTTTATGTGGATTTGCCACAGTCAGAAAAGCTGAAGAAAAGGCTGTGTCATTAGAAATGAGCTTCATCATCTTTTGTCTCTTCACCACAAACTCCTCAGAGCCTCGGCCAGTATCTTGGAGTCTTAGGGATGGTGTCACATTTAGCTTCCCTACAACACAAAAGACTGCTTCATGTTAGGAAGTCTTGGTGTGGCTTTAAACTTAAATTATCATTTAATACAGATGAAGAATGCTTAGGTTAATCTTTCTGAAATATGCTTTTTGTCTTTATATACATCTTGAGATTAAACAGTAATTAAACATAATACTATTCCTAAATGTTAATTGTTTTGCTACAGATATGCCTAACCTTACTTGGAAATTGCCGTGACACAAAGACCATAGCTATACCTAAATGAAAAATTGAAAGCAAACCTATTTAGATTTTTCAGATTTTCTTTTTTTTAAAAAAAAAGCCAAATGTTTGTGATAAGACATTGGAATGAAGTAATTTTTAAAAAGGAACAGATTGGATTAGAATTGGATAAATGGGTGTGTTGTGCTCTCCTTTCTTTTATTCTAAATGCTCTGAGGATGCAGGGATCACAAGTTAAATAATAGCTGCTCTCAGCACTGACAGTAAAGCTCACTTCCAGAATCTATGTCCACAGAAATTTTGCTTGCAAGCTTCCTTGTCCCTTTACACAAGTGACTTCCTGGGCTTCAGAGTAAGTGAAGTATTACACCAGTGTTGGAAGAAAATAAACCCAGATTTTCTTTTGTGGGCTACCTCTGACCAGTTTTGTGACCTCCTGTGTACCTTTGAGTCTGAACCCATTTTCATATTGATAAAAATAAAAGATTTCCAACCAGAATAGATTATATCATACCAAGCAATTAGTAGCCAACAGCTTACTAAATTTTTATTATTTTTAAACATATTGTAAATTAGATAGGAACCAGTGGAAATCTTCTTGGAACATGATAGATCTTGAATAAAACACATAAAAATTATAATCAGTAAGAGAAAATTAAAGCAATGACTTTTTCTATCCTGTCTAATTAAAAATTATCAAATATTTGCATTTTAAGTACTAGGAGACTTTATTTAATAGCCAACCTAAAGCCACTTAAAAATAATTAAGTTAAACTGTTGGGCAGGTCTTAAAGCCTGCTGTCAGGGCAGATGTGGAGCTGTGCTGTTGACAAAGATTCTTTGAGAAATGTGTTCTAATTTGTAAAAATTTACCAGACATTTTTAGACCACAGATGTTATAGATGATCATACAGTTTGAACACACACGCACATGCACACACACACACACACACACACACACACACACACACAGAGGAGACTTCTGCATGGAAAGATGAACACAGTGAAGGCACACTATGGAGTGTGCCCCGAATTCCAGGATTTATAGTGGGGCTTTATATGGTTGAGTTATAAACACTGTGTTCAGAAAGCAACAGTGTTAAGAGTTTACACAATACAAATACCAGTTTTATGTTGTATCAAAAACAAATACAACTTGTCCTAACAGCAAATACAACCAAAATTACAATGATGATAGGCAGATTTCTGTGCCCTCAAACACGGGTGTTGGCTACAGAGTGGGCCATTTATTAATTGGTTATACATTCTTTTCAATTTAGGAACATTCTTTTAATTAGAATATTGAAAATGGCCAGAAATTATAACTGTGCGCAAGCTTTCCTCTGTCTTTCTGGCTCTGGAATGGAGACCTCAGCCTGGCTCCTGCTGGAGAACCTTGGTCTCCCTCCCCATCTCCCTCTGTGTAGTCGTCCTCAGTGCCAATATTTGGAAAATGCGATTTTATATTCTCATATTGGTGATACTCCTAAGGATTAGAAGTTTCCCATTCTGCATGAGAGCACAGCCACAGGAAGTGGGGTTGGAGGTGTAAGTCACCCACCCCAACTGGTTATTTCATTTGTGAAAAACTTGATTCCTATATTCATACGCTGCAGAGTCCACCCCACCTAACCCTTGCCCACTTAGGGAATGAAGAGGTCGAGCTGCCTTCATTATCAGCCCGCAGCCAGCTCCGGTGAGGGTGACCATACTGTCCTGGAGGGAAGTAGTTTCTGGCCGGTGTTTTATCACGTTTACTCAGGGCACCTGAATGAGGGTTGTCTCCCTGACTCTCCACCTCTCTATTCTCCGCAGGACTACTGGCTTTCTCTCCTTTACAAGCGTCTGATTGGCCCCAAAGTCCTGGCAGTGCATGTAGCTGGGCTCCAGCGGAAGCCACGACCAGGAAGAGTCATCCGAGACAAACTACGGATCTATGCTCACTGCACAAACCACCACAAGTAAGTCTTCCCACCAAAAGGGAAAGAGAAAGGCCATCCAATGGGCTGCATCTCCTCTTAGAATGAATGCCATGGCATTGGAGCATTCAAAGTTCACCTTTGTTCACGGATCTTAGTTGGAAACTGCCCCTGTGGTCACCATTCTCTCTGCAACTTTTGTGTCAAGTACACCCTTCTCACACAGGATTTACTCAGCAAGGCTTACACGGTACATCTATTTGTTCACTCTCTTACCCATGCAACAAATTTTTATTGGGCACTTTTTCTGTGCCAGGTGATACCATGCCCACAGAGATTTGTGTGTGTCTAAGCCTGAGCCAAGACAAGGGGCCAAATCTGATCCTCTGACCCACCACAGAGCTTAGGAAAATGTGGCCTGTGTCTCCATTGCAAACGCACCTGGCTTAGACTAGTATCCCACGAGGTCTTTGCACCTAAATGAGTGCCATTTCCCATATTTCAGAGATCTCAGCTATTCAGGTGTTAGAGGACTGTGAAATACAGACTTCCCTTTGAAGGACAGGAGCTCTGGATGCATAATAACCCAGAGGTGCTTTGAGCTGATCCTTCTCTCTTTGATACAAAGCACTGTGTATCATCCGAGTTCTCTTTAAAACAGAAAGCTAATTATCAGCAAAGTTTGGCAGGTCTTTTTGTTTGTATTATTTTATTTTGTTGTTGTTATTGTTTTTAAGTTTAAAACATGAAGACCATAAGAGAAAAATTTTTAACTGGATCTAAAACCAAAGACCATCTGGTCAACGATGTCTTACATCACTTCCTGTTTAGGGCAGAGGAGGATACCCTGGAAAGGAGAATTCTTTCTCTTACTGAAGAGCAAACCTGGGGGAAGGGACTGCCTCCTGTCTCCAAGTCAGACCTCCACCCAGGGCCTATCAGGGCTGATCAAGGGAAGGGAAGCACAAAGAGCTGCTGGGGTCAGATTACACCAGATGCTCCTTCTCTGTCCTTGATGAGACAGAAGCAAAGCCTGTTAGTTCCTTGTGATAAAATGCTTTCAAAGACTCACTCCAAACAGAGGTGGGCGCCAGGGTCCGGTTGTCTTGCCTGTAGATACAAGTGCCTATTGTAGGAAGGGGAGGCTGTCCTGAAAACAGGCCAGAAGCTTTCAACAGCCCTTTGGCTCAGCAGGAAGCTCGGTCCCATACCTGACAGTGACTGACTGCTTTATGGCCTTGCCTGGAATTATCTGATCCTCACACAAGGCAACATTGTATTCGTTGTCTATGACAGGCCCTGAGGCAACCACCCAAAAGGTGGACCCCCTAGCCTCAAGAGAGAAAAATTGCTCTTGGCACCTTCTGTCCCTACTGGAAAACACACCAGTCTTTTGTAATAGTAGTCTGTATTTAGGAATAGAACAGTAATACCTATGTGGGCTGAAGGCTCCCCATGGAGGCCCATCCCAGGGTTCACACTAGTATTCTTGGATATTCTCATGAGAAGGTCTCACTTATATCCTGAGGGTACCATGGGCTTGGGGCCAATGATCCTATTTATGTTCTTTGTGTCTGATACAGTGACAGGCATGAAGATCTTATAAGTGTTTGATGTACAGATGAATGGATGGGAGAAGACAGAAACCGGGAACCGTGTGTTCCTGGTGGTTTATAGTTATAGTTCTTGCCCTGTGTATCACGTCAGCCAGAGAGGGAGCATAATAAAGTGGCTCAGAATTCTACCATTCACTATCAGGAGGCCTCCAGCAAGGCAGTAAAACTAATCTTGACTTGAATCCCTCTCCACCTCAACTGCCCCCAACTTTCTATGGGAAGTCAATCAGAACCTCTTGAAAGGAAGGGGTTCCACCAGGCTACTATTAAAATAAGCTCTCCTTCTCTTCATTAAAAGAAAGAAGACTTTCATAAACCAGTTAAAGGTCTTTTTCATTCCACCAAATGCAAAGAATGGATGCTTTGGGCCAGCTGAGTTTGCAGGTCTCCTCCTTGCAAAAAAGCTGTCAGGCTTTCAGATAGCAAGGCACAGAGAGAGGAGAGGCATCCGCTCCCCTCTCTGAGAAGCCCTGTGTTCTGCCTGTGCCTCGCATCTTCATCAGTTGGGAGCAGCACCACTGACTAACTCACTCAGTTTAGCTGTGGCCAAAGACAAAATTACAGAATCGTCTCATAATGGACATATTAGCTTCATACTACTCAACCTTGATTAGTCTGAAATAAATATCCTGCATCAAAACAGGAGCTAGGTGAGAAATATAAGCTTACTAATGCTTACACTCACATAATCTTAAATTCTGAAGGCTCTGTGGTACCACCTATATGAAAATAACAGCATTTGTGTTGAGGAGCTTTTCATTTGAAAGGGGCTCTTAGAGAGCATTTAGCTTGTGTCCCACTGACCGTAGACATCTCTTTTATACCTCCTGATAATCATCTTTCACCTACTCAGACCCATCCATGGCTCTCATGCATTGTGGATTATTTCTGACCTAGCAGAGCCTGATCTTCTAAAAGTGATTTAGAAGAGGTTAGGTATTCACACCAGCCCTGGCCAGTGCCTCTGTCCTCTTCTAAAGTTAACCAGTTACAGAGTGTGCTGGCAGAACTTTCCACCATCAAGTATTGACAATCAAAATGTTTTATGGCCATTCTTTATGGCTAAGACAATGTGGTGGATGAGGTCCTCAACCACACTCAGAACCAACTGGAACCTAGTGAATGCTGAAGCAAAATTGAGCCTTTTGGGGTTCAAATTCATTTATTATTGGCAGAACAAGACTTCCTGTTTTTCAGAAGAAGTTTTTTTAAAGGCTCATAAAAAGGTTCCTGAGGCTTCTTGGACATCAAATGACTCTTACAAAACAATATTTTGATGAGTTAAGTGTAAATGAATCAGAAACATGTGGATTAAATTTCCCTTAAAATACACAGGGGCTTTGAAATTAAGGGGAAAAATGTTTGGCTAAACAGGGCCTGACTTTTACCAAACCCCAAACCTTTGAATTAGATTTGGAGACAATGGAGCAACTGAATTTTCAAGCACATTAACTTTCGCTGGGAATGATCAATGACTCAAGTGCATCATCCTCCCTTCCTTTTCCCAGATGCCCTGCTTCACTGGAGATGTTTCTAGAACATGACTGTTTTCTATCTGGAACTCAAGACACACCTACCATCTGCCACCTCCCACCTCTTATATCCAGGATCTTCCCGTCTCTAACATCCCTCCTCTGACTCACTTCCTCCTCCTCCCATGGCAACAGAGAGAAGATGTCAGGCAGGAAAAGAACAGCCAGGAAAGATGAACTCCAGATACATGGCTTGGCTGTTGGTGAAAATGTCTCACCACAAGGAGGCACAGAGCAGGATAGACATTCTACTGAAACAGCTTCTTTCCAGAAAGGGGCATTCACTAAGATAACCAAAAGCCACCAGAACTAGACATCAGGCATTAAAAATGGCAAGCTGACCAAGCCCCCAAACACCATTTTCTAACAGAATTCATACTCCTTCAGGATGGGTTTCATGTAGACAGAGAATATGCATTCCTCAGAATCTGAATTCTCACCATGGTACTTCAGGTTGATGTGGGAGTCCAGACCCAAGAACGTGTCTTTGAAGTCAAAAGGCCTCTGCTTCATGCCCTTGCCCATTGACCAAGTAGGGTGATGTATGGTTAGAGCAGTCTTCATTACCAGTTCCTACCTAAGGAAGTGCATGAGCTCTCTGAGAACCTGTTCAATCAGTTTCCTGGGCTGGGCTGGTTTATCTTTCCCAGGAGAACTATGTACATAGAAATCAAACCATTGCCAAGCAGCTTGGAAAGACAGATTTCCCTACAGCAATGCTGTGATTTCAGGTCTCCCTCCAAGCCACCAGTTCCTCACGTCCCACCCGTCTTCCCATAGTCTCCAAGGGCACATCTGCCCCAGCCTGCCAAGGAGAAACTCATAAATGCAAGCCTGTGCTTTTCCCCTCCTCCACGGCTGGCCTTTAAAACTTTTGTTTATAGTAGCTTGCAAAAGGGTTTACTGTGGTCTGGCTAAATCAATACCCACCCATGCCTCTTTTGCTCACATTCTGAAGCCCAAAGTACCTGTAGTTAATGCTGTCTTCATCCATTTTGTAGATAGCTAAACTAAGCTGAAATCCCACCTATAGAAATGAGCTGATGTTCTTCGGTGGTGGTCACTACCCACACAGGCTGCCAACGTCCTTCTTCAGAGCTCTGGTCACACAAGTCTGCTCAAATCAATTGACGGTCTCTCCTGAGTCATGTGACTTTAGAAGTTCATTTGCAGCTGCAGGGGAGTAGAATGGAATGGAGCAAGAAGCACTGCATAGGGGAGCCATTTAATGATTTATAAGAACATAGTTGCAGACCTCCAAAAAGCCTTGAACACAATAGTGTACCTTCCTACAGAGGTAAGGGGAAGAGCATCTGATACACAGCCAGGAGGATATTCTGGGAGTCCTTCTCATAACCTTCATGTTCTGTTCTAAGTTAGTAGTTCCCAAACTCAACTCATCAGCCAAATAGCTTGGCAAGCTTTTCATACAGATTCCC
>LOJH01066200.1:0-10373 GCA_001685095.1 Ellobius talpinus | reverse complement strand
GAACCCTGACTGCTCTTTGGACTGGAGAGGGAGGGAAAGGGGGAGTGGGGGGAGGGGGAGGGAAAAGGGAGGAGGTGGAAATTTTTAATAAAAGAGAGAAATAGCCAAAAAGAAGTAATTTTTTTATCAACCATTCCTTACTGAATTAGATAATTTAATATTTATGAAAAGAGTAGTTCAAATAAATAGAAAAACAGAAAGTTTTAAAAACTGCCCGTACATAAGTTCTCACTTGTAGACACCAGGTGAACTCACTGATGTTCGAGTCTAACCATTGTCAGGCTAACACTACAGAATGTGAGCGATGTAGCTAGCTAGTCTGCTCACACAATGCGAACAGCATTGTAGTCAAATATTTTTCTCTGCAGAATTGGTTCAGAACACCATTGACATTATTTCTCTCAACTGTCATGAAATGTGAATAACGACCTCAATTTTTATAACACGAATGTCAAATATGTATTTGTAGAAGTTAAGGCTTACCAGGCCAAGAGGAACCGACCTGGACTCTGCTCAGAGCTCTGTGTGAATAGGCAGAGAGCATATTGTGAATGCTTGAAGGCAAACTGATTGTTAGGAACAATCAAAGGTGTTAGTGTCTGCATTCACATGTGTATCAGATTGTCTCAGGTCTGTCATCTGTGTAAATCAAGACTATTGCATTATTTTGCCTGGAATGTGACCATCTTTTGGAAATTATGTCACTGACCCATCAAGTTGGCACTTGTAGAGGACCAGAAAACAGTTTGGTTTTTGTGTTCTCATGAATGTGAGATGAGATGCAAACTCCTGCTTACCTCGTCATTCCTTCTGGTGTCTCAGGGTCCACACATCTGCATACTGAGATAATCTTATCACTATTACTACATTGTTAATATAAATATTGGAAGATAATATTCCATAATTGTGACCACAGTTAATTTATACTAAATTTAGTTTTATATCAGAATTTAAAAGGAAAAATTACAAGCATATGGATCTTCTGTTCATCGAGACTTTTAAGGGCCTTGAGGATTCTTTCCCTTAATAATGCTGCTACTCAGGAATTATGCTAGAAATAATAGCCAAGATCATACTTGTACTTGAAATTTGTATTGGGATAAGTAGAATCTGCTCCTAGTAATCTATGAAAAGGAATTCATGAAGTAATAGGAAAATTTCCAATAGTCCCACAAGATTAATGGTAACAGAGTAAATCGTCAGAAAGCAGAGGTAATGGAAGCCATAGTGTAATGCTCTTAACATTTAAAAGTTTTTGTCTATCAAACTGTAAGAGGTGGGAGGAAATGGGGGAGGAGGAGAGAGGGGAAACTGTGATTGGGATGTAAAATAATTGAAAAACTTTAATTAATAAAATAATTGTAAGAAGTAAGTGTGCTATAAAAGTGGGGAATGGAATTTTCAGTAAACATTTCCTTATTAATTTCTCAAATTGTCAAAATTCATGCTATATGACTGAAAATACCTTAAAAATTTTAAGTCAGTATTATTATCAAGCACAAGATGACTGTCTTAAAGAGTAAGTGTTTTTCCAAACAAGCCTGATACACTGGGGAATTTTTGCAATGTTTCTAAATATTGGTTTATCTAGGTTCATAAAATATGACAATTTACTTGGCCATAAGTCCAAGATGTCTCAGATAATGCTGCATCCTTTTACGTGTCTGCTATTATCATCCTCATTAATGAGGACATCAATGTCTGGCAACATATACTGTACCACACAGAGACAAACATTATCATGAAATATAAAATAAAGAACATTTTGCAATTACCCTCAATGGGGATTTGTTTTCCTTAGTTAGTATATTTTATTCTATAGATAGAAGAGCAATGCTGAAACATATTGATTTGAAGACATGGGTTTTTCTCCAAAATATTAGCTGTAAGAAAGGAAAATGCTAGGAGCATACTTAACATCCAGGATTCCTGAGAATGGTGACAAGGAGATAGGCCCTGGCAGACTCGGAAAATAGTTTTCAAGTCATATCTCAGTTACTACAACAGTTTGTAGTTAAATAATAAAATCTACTGAAAATAGAGCTTTCAATTGAATGGGTGGTCAACCTTATTGTCTTAAGGAAATAAAACTGTAGACACGTTGAAGAAGCTTCTTATCTCAAAATCTGTTCCATGATGCTAGGGACTCAGTGGGTAAAACATTTCTCTGAAAACATGAGCACCTGATTCCCAGAACCCATAAAAAAATCAGAGAAAGCCCAGAGCTATGTGTCTGTACTACCAGCACTCTCAAATTAGAATAAGGGGGAGGAGACAAGAAACTCTCCCAAGTCCTGTGGGACTCCTAACCTGGCATATGCAAAGGTGAATAACAAAGAGAAGTTATTCTCCAGGAAGGTAGAAGGTGAAGTTGTCCTCTGATCTCCACGCATGTGACTTGACACAGATATAAATGCACATACATACTCATAGGCACACCATGTATACACACGGGGGTGGGGAGTTTAAAAAGACAAAATTGTCTCAGTCAGTGTTTTTGATAGTTTTCAAATGTATCCAAGACAAAATAAAATGTGTGAAGATTCTCTTCATGCACACAGCTACAGTATCAGTGTTCGCATCCTTAATGGCATGTCTTCCAATGACATAATGACATAATGACATAATGGCATGTCTTCCAATGACATAATGACATAATGACAGAATGGCATGTCTTCCAATGACAGGTCCACTCACCAGTGCCCTAGCGGAGCTAGGGAGAAAGCATGAAGAAATATAGACTTCAGTAAATGCATCATGGTTAAATTAAAAAAAAATACAGTAAGGAACTGGGGACTTTCTAGATATTTCTAAGTCTTGAGCCCATAAATTCAAGCAGGATATCTGACAATGATTTGTTTTAGCTTAGGAGAAAATCAATGGATAGTATGTTATTATTCTCTTCCCTCACTTTTATTAGATCAAAGTAATTAAGCAACAGGTCAATCCCACCAACTGGGTTTTTGAATAGAATCAAAGGTCCTACATCCCCTTCAAGCATCCTTTTCCCACTTTTCTCAGTAACTGCACAAGGGATGTCCCCCAGTGCTCACCACTATCTCCTTCAAGGACAGGAGTCTCCAGAAAGCTATGGGGGGTAGCCCCCAATTGTTTGGTTTTAGGCAAACTCTTCTTTAGAAATATCAATGAATGCAATTAGAAGAATGGAAGCTATAAATAAAGAAAACCATCATTTCCAAACTCTGAATATTAATCATTGAGCAAGCATGTGGACAAAATGTGTGACACTCCTCAAAAAATCACAAAAATTTGACATAAGCAGCCAGCTAGGAGCTGCCCCAGTTGATCTTTTTACATCACAGTACCCTAGATAACATCTAAGCATACTTCTGGTAGGACTTGCCTACAACCCAAAATATCACCAAACAGTTGGAGCCAGCCTGGGCTACAGAGTGAGACTTTGTTTCAGAGGGAAAAAAAGCAAAACAGACAAACAAACAAAACCCTAAACAACAGCAGAAACTCAGAATGATAAAGAATGGAGAACAAGCAAGAGAGACACAGTAAACTCTTGTTCTAAATTTTCACTGTCAGAGATGAAAAAGTGAAGTCTGACATTGCTCATATTTTTTTTTCAGTACACAAACTGAGGGAGGATTTCTCTTTAATCATGAGCAAATTCCAGATTTTCATATGCAAGACAGAACCCCTGCACATATCCTGGTGTGCATAGTGATTCCCTTCAGTTCTGTGAACTCTGATGTCTGATGAAACTCTCAGCTCTGACCTTGCCTCTGGCTGGCTTTGGGCCTGTGTTGCATAGATTTTATGAAATGGATATTTGAAAGAAAGAATTTAGCACATCCATAACATCTTTCATGTTCATCAATCAAACAGCTCCATAAAATCCAATTAACTCATCAAACACCATAAACGATGAAGAACATACATAATTAGAGCTCACTATGTGGCCGGCCAGTGGCAACGAAGGGTCAGGGTGAGGCTTAACCCAAAAACAGAGTTCGACCTTTCAGGTTTTGAAATTTTATGCTTTTTACTTCAGTCTGGTGCTGATGGAAAACCTCTAAACCATGGGTAAGTTCTAAGAATTGTGAGTCTGGTTACAGGCACATGCAGAAAGCATGTTTTCAATGCTAAGAGCCCAAATAATTAGACAAAGATTTCACCCAACATGAGGTGATGCTGCCAATAGAAAGGAGGGAGGAGAATCAATGCTGGAGGAGGCTTGGTGCGGCAATTCAGATGAGGCCCACAGGACGGGTCATAAGAAGAAATGGTTTGAATTTTGTGAAATGCTAATTCTATGTGCTGTCCTAGCATTCAGGGTATGTAAACAGGCTCTGGGCCCTTCTTGGGGTACCTTCATTATCTTAGGGTAACAGAATGACTCCAAAGTGCCCTCTGAGAGTTGAGACACGTAGGTAACTACTTTCATGCAGTTTCATCTCACATGGGTCTTCATACTGTCTGAACCTGCATTTTATGTTTATGAGAATACTATTACCAGTTTCATAGGGTTTTGTATTTGTAAAGTGTCTAACTGATTTACAAAAAAACTATAAAATACAATTTATTTATTCAGTTTCATATGGGTATATATATGAAAGGGGATATCAGAGGACACCTTGGATATTGTTTCCTATTGCTAGCTACTTTCCTCTTGAGGCAGTCTCTCACTGGTATGGAACACACCAGGTAGGTTAGACTGTATGGCCAGAGAGCACCAGGGTCTTTTCTATCTCACCTCTCCAGCTTTGTAGCTACCAGTACATGCCACTATGTCCAGGGTTTTCCTGTTGCTTTGTTTTCTTTTGTTTGTAGGTTATAGGGATTGAAATGAGGTACTAATGTTTACAAGGCAGGTGCTTACTGTCTGAGCCATCTTCTCAACCCATAAGATGTAATTTAAAACATTGGTTTCCTACTTATTAGATGCATCTTGAGATTTGTAAATCTATTTAGGCAAGAATTACATCCATCTTGAGACTTCTAAACATATATATCCCCATTTCAAAGTAGTCAACTTTCATGATACAATCACCATGTTCTAGCAAACAAAGCAAACAGAATTGAAAATCTGAGAGCAGAGTCAAGGGATCACTGGTACCTGCCATCCCAGTCTAAGGAACAGTAACAGGCAATCTCATTCCTAAATATTGCTGGTAGTTTTTCTTTAATTGGTGGGTGCTCTAAGAAAACAAGCACTAGTCTGATGTAACGACCTGTAACAGTGACAGCACAAATGTATTAGTTAACAGTAAATGACTAGCGAAGTAAGTGTGGTATTTCTACTGCTTGAGATAACCAAGCATATGGTGCATAGACACTTAACAATATAAAGACTTACCAAACCATCCCAACAACTTTCTGAGCTAAATATATGTCTTTATCTCTTTTACAGCTTACTATAGAGTGATATTATAGGTAATAATAGACATTAATCTCACTTTTCATCAAATATGTGTTACTGATACTGTGCAAATATATTCCAGAGTCAGTAGGTGCCGCATGTGACTGTCCATCAGGCAGGAAAGTCCTTTGAATCCTAGAATTTGAACATTTTAGTTTTTTATCATTAAGAGTTTTTCTAAAATGGACTTAGTCTGACAAGAGATTACTACATCAGACATTAAACTATTGATGCTTATTTCTAGCTTCACTGCTACTGAGATAACAGAAAAGGATCTAGGTAGGAGAACCTTCTAGGTGGACCTCATTGCTGCTTACTTTGCTACCAGAAAAAATGCTTAGGATGTACCAGGCATCCTCTGTTTTAAGGTGCTTGTGTCAACTCTTGCGAATTGGTACTGTTACAAATATTCTTTCTCATGAGGAAACTGAAGCACACAGATCTGACCTAGTTGGCTGTCAATCAATTATTGGGAGATATGAGAAGCAAAGTGAGGTTGGTTATTCCACAAATGCACAAGCTAACCAGATGGCAATGTGTATAGTACTGTAGCCCACCTTATGATAAATTTCACCAATATAATGATGATGAATCATCTAAACTGAAGACTTGGACATGCAAATATATACTGATGTCATCATTAATAATTCCAAAACTGGCATTTTCAAAGTTTTTATCGAGCATTGATACTACATTTTGTTTAACTATAGGCTTCATCCTTTGCAATTCTGGACTATAAATACATAATGTTTAAAAATAATCAGTACATAAAATAATGCCATTCTGAAACATCTAAAAGATCTTCTAATCTTGGAATAGAAGGCTCTTTTGCATGCTTGAGAAAAACTATTGAATTAACAATTTATTCTATAATCATCTCAGCTGCAATAAGTGTGAAGGACCCACTGTATAAAATTTTAAAAGTCAGAATAAAGCAAGCCTTTGTTGGTAGTATATAATGTAACACACTGTAATTTAGACAATTTACTGTGGATAATTAAGAAAGGATGAGAGTAGAGGAAGAGAAGCCTATTGTGTGGATAGGAAGGAAAGACAGAAAAATACAGAAGAACTAAGAGAGCCGCCAAGAGAAGCGCTGGTGAACAGTGGACCAAATATGCACACATTGCACCTACACAATTCAAGCCTCAAGAATACAGTTCTCAGATAGTTAATTAGCAAGAGTAAATTTAGGACATGGATATCCATTAGATTAGGTCCCCATTTAAGATTTTCTAATCTTTCAGAGATTATCTGTACTTCGATTATCATCAGCACAATCTATTGTCATTGGTAGTATAGTGACCCTCCCTGCCCCCAGCGGTGTAGAAGTATATGACAGTACACACCAGAGAGCACTGAAGATAGGTTCATTTTCATTACAAATGAACACATTTGAGTCATGGCCATAAATGACAAGGTAGATTTGAATAATATGATACCCAATCAGCCAGAACCTCTTAGTTAGTCATTAAATTGGTACAGGACACTTAATTCAGTTTTGCTATTGCCCTCTTTCCACCATAGAATTTTTGGTTTGGTATTAATGGAACACCAGAGCATAGCATTTTTCAAATCAGAATCTGCACTCCTCCACACTCCTCAGTACCTGGGGTTTATCCAGACGCATCCTCTTGGCAGCATTTCTACTCTCGCTTTCACAGGCTGAAGCCAAGATACTCTCTGCAACTGCTGAAGTAAGGTGGGAAGGGATAGGTCGAGACTAAAAAAGAAGAGAGAAAGAATATGAAAAATTATTAACAGTATCATTAACAGACCACATGTCAGAAGAGCTCAGAAGACCACCAACATGGGCAGGAGAATCTATTGCAGTAGAGGAAATGAAAATTGTAAAGATGGAAAATGAAAGCTAGTTAGAGGTTAGAGCTACAGCTGCTACAGGACACGTCATTCATTCCAGTGCCTCCGTGGCCACAAGTGCTTATTCAGAATCATTATCTTGGAGTATGAACAGGCAATGGCAAGACTGCTGACCATAGTTTGCAAATCAAACATGCCCTTTAATTCTTTTATGAACATGATAATGCACAAAAATTAACAGAACAAAAACAGTGCTGTCACAAAACAGAGAAACAACAAAAACCTGACACCACACCATGCCAAAGAATCTGTTTTTTTAAAGTGTGTGCACGTGTGTGTGTGTGTGTGTGTGTGTATGTGTGTGTGTGTGAGCATCATGTATAGGGAGGCCACAGGATCACCTCAGATGTTGGTCTTCATCTTCCACCTTGATTGAGAAGTTTTGTTGTTATCACTGTGTTTTCCAGGCTAGCTGGTCCAGGAGCTTCCATGGTATCTCCTGTCTATGCCTCCCAGCTCGTTATCAGAACAATGTAATCATGGATGTTTGTTACAATGCCCTGCCCGTAAGCCAAACAATTGTAATATGAATAGTGCAAATGCTTACTGAGGTTCTATTTTTATGAAGAATACATATAGTTAATATACTAGAACATTTCCTACCTTACTTAAATACAAGATAACAAGGCCAGCCACACAATGATTTCTGTCTACCTAGGGTTTTGATTTTTTTGTGAGACTATTTTTTAAATCCATGTTTTCCCTTATTTTTTAAATATGAGTATACAGTAATAATTTTATAGGCACATGTTGGAAATACATCTTCTACATAGGCTACACAGAAATTAATTAATAGCCTAACTAAGCTAATTATAAAATGTGGGCAACTCTGCAGATCATTTATTATAATCATTGAAACGTTTTCTATTCTTCTTTCACATAATTATATGCAAAACCATCTAACTGAAAGATGAAATACTTAATGATATAGCACATTTTAAATTAAGATAAGCAAATGATAGATTAAAAAACCATATGAAAATTAAGTCACAGAGATAATAATAAAATACTGGGAAATCAGAAAAAATATGTATCCTGGAAGTCTAGATGCATTTCAGCATGACACTTCAGGGATTTCAAAGCCTCAGCACAAAATTTATATGACTACTTACTTATTTTTGAATTAAAAATATCATTGTGTATGTCCAAGCACAAGTGTGTGAGTGCCAGGAAACACATGGAAGTCAGAAGATAACTTCCAGAAGCAGATTTTCTTATGCATTGAGGATCCAGGTGTTTAAACTCAAGTCACTGGGCTTGAGTGTTTAAGTTTTTAACTACAGAATGATCTTGCTAGCCTCACATGGGTATTATTTATTAGAAATCTCTCATATAATTCAGACTTTTTTCACTTTGTCTACAAACGTGAACATGCCTCTATTGTGTAGGTTCAATTTTATTGACTTTTCCATATAAAATGTGCTTTAGAAAATTGAGACACAAAGCTTACATCTGAAATAGACCTCTAGAACAGCTATCGAGTCCACCGTGTTTTAACACATAGAGGAAGGAATTTCTGTGGTATTGAAATAGAACAGCTCTTATATTGTATGACCTAGAAGGGAACTTTTGGGCTTTTTTTCAGCTGCTTCATAGCTGTTCCCACTTCCAGATCATACTCACTGGGTCAGAAGGAGGGGTGGCTCCAGGGTTTCTCTTCTGATCCTTCCTATGTGCTGTCTGAAATGGTGGCTAGACATCTAACAATAAAGAACCACAAGGTTCAAAAAGTCACTTTTCTAAAATACAGAGACGAGAGAGATCCTGAAATAGTAGGGGGCAATGATAGATGTGTTTCTGATGAAAATTATGCCAGGCTTTTGCCTCGAGAACAGAGAGGGTCAAATGAGGCAAACCAAAATGAAAAGTTTCAAAACTTGTATTCTTTAATTTCACTGTCTACTTTAAGTATGGCTAACAAACTGTAGCACAGTGTCAAATATACATTGAACCATAAAATCAGTCTCCCATTGAATAATGACCACTGCCTGGCAAAACAATAGAACCTAAACCGTATGAAAACCTCATCTGTTTTGCTTTCTACAGAATTTCCTTTGAGGTAAAGTTATAGTAGAGGGTGGAAGAAAGAACATTCTATTATGAAAAAGAAAATAAATTATTTGATTTGTAGCTGGTGTTATTTGAATGGGGGGTTATGAGTTCACAAAGGTCTATCTGAATTATTAGACTTTTATCTGGTCCCGGGAATCCTCTTTTTCTTAATCCAGTCAGCAACAATCACACAGGGTACAGGCATAAACACTTCTGTTCCTTGCCATCTTTAAAGTTCTCTTTGTTGGGTATCTTTATTCCAAATTGGATATAAAAAGTTATAAAATTTAATAAGTTGATTGAATTTTACTAATGAGTATTCAAGTTTCTTAAATATGTGTTGAGTATGTTTTATTTTTTGTAAAAGTTTGTTGAACAAAAACACAAAGTACAAGAAATAGTTTTAGTTGAAATTATTCCATAGAAATTCTTTCTGTTCTTTAATTTAAAAGAAATTCAAAGAACTAAGCCAGAGCTGTAGCTTTCACTCTGAGAGTAAAAGTTGTCTTTCATAAGAACTTACATCATGTTCTTTTGAGAAAGTCATGGGGATTGTAGGGTCTTTCCCACAGGTATGGCTGGTCTGGCCAGGCACAAGGAGAGAGTTCTACCTGAGTGGAACAAGTTGTTCTTTTAAGGTCACCTGACAACTGAAAGTCTCAGACATGGGGAGAAAATTAACTTCAAAATAAAAGCAATCATACTCTCTTCTAATGAGCGGGAAGAGAAGCAGACCTGCAGACACAAAGTTGATCACAAATAAAAGATTTTTTATCTGCCCTAAGTTTCTTGTGTAACCATAATGTGACAGCCATAGATGACCTTTGAAACAAAGTCACAGGCACAGTTTGTTCTCCTTGGAAGTCTGAAGAAACTGGAAGCCAGATAGACTAATTTGCCCTAGGACAAACACCTACTTTTAGAAGTTAGGCTTCCTGGATTTCAGTTCACCATTCTTTCTTTTACATTGTATTGCAATTAGCACTTCTTTTTTTAAGGATGAATACTACATATACATTGCATTTATTATCCAAAGAACAACTGCAAG
>LOJH01066199.1:0-10373 GCA_001685095.1 Ellobius talpinus | reverse complement strand
CCTCAGCATCCCCGCCCTCAGCATCCCCACCCCCAGCATCCCCTCCCTCAGCATCTCCATCCTAGTGGCTCAGTCACACATCCTATTATCTAAGGTCCATAATTTACATGAGTGTTCACTCTTAGTGTTCTACATGTTCTCTAAAGGAACAGAATGGACAGGATGGATAGACACATGAAATGGGGTTTATTAGAATGACTTGCAGGATGTGGGTCTGGGTAGTCTAACAATGGTTGTCTCGTGACAGAGGATAGAGAAAAGAGTTGCAGCTCAGTCCATGAAACTGTATGTCTGAGCAATCTTTATCTGGTGCCAGAGTCCTGCAGGATTCCTGGAGGGATGGTGATGGTCTTCCATTTATGCTGAAATCCTGAAGAAATGGGAGTTTACACGGCAGCAGCAGGAGAGGCAAGCTTGCCAGCAAGAGTGATGACAGCAAGCAAGCAAAATGCTGTTCCTTTCTTCTATGTCCTTTTATGTGAGCTGCCACTAGAAGGTATGGCCCAGACTTAGGGTGGATCTTTCTGAGTCTAAAAATCTGATCTAGAAAATTCCCCCACAGGAATGCCCAGCAGCACGGGTTTCGGTTTTTTCTCAATATAAAGTTGACAGCAGACTTAACTAGCATATGTGTCTTCACCATAATGATGGGGGATCTTTCAAAAAACTTCTCAGATGCCCAGAATGGTCTACCACAGGGAGAACTTGCTGACCCCAGGGACAACAGCTCTAGATTGAGGGCCCCAGGCCAAGGGTTCTGTCCAGCTAGTGTCTGTCTTCTAAGACTGGATGGTAAGTGACCACCAGTGTGTTGGGTGGTCCCATTTTGCTCTGAGTCCTGGGAAGTCCAGAATAAAGGCAGTTTTGAGTCTGGTGGCCTGCCTGCTCTGCATGGGGACGTTATGGTCAATTCAGGTTTCAGCCAGAAGTCCAGCTCTTGCACCTTTGTTTGGGAAAGATAAACCTACCAGAGAAAAATGGAAGAGGAAAGTCAGATCATCTAGATCCGGTGACATTCAGCCCTTCCCACGCCTCAGTCCTCTCACCTGTCAGAAAGCCCTCAGAGCTAAGAACATAAGTTGTGTCTTTCCCAACATGACATAACCCATATTTCCTCTCAGCATTCTTTGAATGTTGCTAAGGCTACTGACAGCTTGGAAATAACCTATCTGTGACATTTGGCATGGCTGATTTTCCCCCTTCTTGAGTGCTTCTTTCCTTGATGTCCTCCTCAATCTCTGCTGCAATTATTGAATGGCACAATTCAATAGTCCACACATTTTGAAAGAACAGATTTATTTAGGTTGTAGTTCTGGGTACTGAAAAGCCCTGGAGCATGGTACCAAAGCCTGTCTAACACATGGGGAGAAACTTGTATTATAACATGGTGCAGGATACTCCATGTTGATACAG
Organism: Ellobius talpinus; assembly: GCA_001685095.1. Classification (NCBI taxonomy): domain Eukaryota; kingdom Metazoa; phylum Chordata; class Mammalia; order Rodentia; family Cricetidae; genus Ellobius; species Ellobius talpinus. The sequence continues at coordinate 8,960 of LOJH01066199.1, read as the reverse complement.
TCAGGCACTTTTTAGGGTCCCACTTCTATTAATAGACCCAGAAATGCCACTGTGGGACCTCTCTCTCATGACTTCATCTAATACTGATTACTCCCAAGAGTCCCACCTTCAAATACCACTAAACATTGGTTTGGGGTTAAGTTTTTAATACAAGAACATCTGGAGGACAGAATGAGACCGCAGTACTTGGCTTCCAGAACAAGTTTATAGTGGTTTCCTTCCATCTTCAGCTCTGTTCTTGATGTCTCTTCATTTTCTAAACAATAACACAGCTCAGAGCTCAGCGCTGGCCTGTCTTCCACCACACTCTTGGTTCATCTGTCGGTCCTGAGACATTAAATGTCACACCCACCTCGGTATAGCCTGGATTCGTGCACGAACTACAGACCGACCTATGTCTCCCTCAAGTTCTTTATGCAGATGGGTCAGAATGTGCTGGATTGAACTCTCATTTCACCTCTTTCTCTGAATGGCTCCTTGGGCCAATTTCCCATCTCAGTCAATATCAACTCTATTCTTCTAGCTGTCCAGGCAATATCCTTGAGGCCATCTTGACTTCCATCAACAAATTTGGATCTGCCAAATGTAACTAGATACTGATCACCTCTCTCTGCTCTAATGTGATTAAAAGCAAGAGTCACCACCACCTCTTCGTGCCTGTAGTACTGCAATGGCCATTTAACTGGTCCCCTGGTGTTCACCTGCTATATAGTCTATTTGCAGCAGACCATGAAGAGAACAGTGAAAATTTTTATTGACAAACAATAATTGCATTTATTTATGGGATTGAAACAATCTCATGATAGACGCATACTCATATACATGTATATTTATAGATGTTTTATAAAATTATTGAATCAAGATAATTATTATATCCACCACTAGCAGATGCTTTTAGAATGTTTAATTCCTATGGTCACAATTCTCTAGTGTATCTTTCTCATTCAGCTCAGAGTAAAAGCCTGTGTCCTTCTAGAGTCTTCCAGCTCCTCCCCCACCTCTCTCCTAGCTGTGCCTGCTCTCATGCGCCACTTGGCCTCTTGGTCACATGACCTCCTTCCTCAATTGCTCTTTCTCACGAACAGCCAGTGTGGCTACACTTCAGCATGTTTGTGCAAACTGTTTCTTGTACCTGATTTTGCTCTGGCTTGCTCGTTGACTTCCTTCAGGTCTCTGCTCAAATGCCACTTCACCGACGATGCCTAAATACAGCAGTATTAGCCAGCAAGAAGCACGTGACTATGATCCCAGCACTTGAGAGGCTGAGTTAGGAAGACTGAGTTTGAGACCAGCAGGCGCTACTTAGTGAGTTTCAGGCCATTCTGAGCTATGCAGTGAGACCCTGTCTCAACAAACAAAACTACCAGCAGCCTGCCCCATCTGCCGTTTGGTTTGTTCACTTTACCTACTTTTTCTCCATACAACTTAATCACATTTGATATGCTATAGGCCATTTTTGTTTTAATTTATGTATTTCCTGGCAACCTCCAATGGAGAGCTATTTCCATAAAGACAGAGTCTCTGTTGGCTCACATTGTATCTCCAGCTCCTGAATCTGCTTATGACAGGAAACTCTCAGTAAATGACCATTGAAAGATAAATAAATTAATAATGGAACAAATAGCATCGAACACACATAGGAGGCATTTAATAAGTTCTTTCTGAATGAAAGTTTAAACAATTTTTGACACAGAAGAGAAGAAGCATTGGATACATGAGTCAATAGCATTCAGAAGTGACAGACATATAGGATGCCCTCAATAGACACGTAAATGAAACGCTCAGAACAGTAGCAGTATATAGGAAGATATCAACAAACCCTCACATTTGCTATTCATATGCTAGCACTCCCCTAAAGGAGTTTCCCTTCAACACACAGAGTACAAAGCTCCTAATCAATACTGGCAGTGGGAGGGAGAGGCAAACAGGAAAGTAGAAGAGAATCCCTAAGGCCCAGGCAGCAGGAAGGCGCAGACCATGAATGTGTAATATTAATGGTACATTTCTTGTATGTCCATTCTGAAGTTCCCATGGTGACTCTGAGTGTGAACATTTGGCAACATTTTTTTCCTCATTAAACTTGTCTTAATGAGTCTCAAAATTCTGCTTCAGATTTTTGGTAACTTGTTTTCATTAAAACTTACTGATTTTAAAAGCTAATTACTTAAAATTGCCACACACACACACACTCCCTCTATCACTTCCCTCCATCCCTTTCCCCTTCCAGCCTCTCTTCTTAATCTCTTTCCCGCATTCATGGCGTTTTGTTTTGTGTCCCACATAGAAGAAATGGAGCCACCTGTGTGACTATGGGTTTGGAAATATCCATTAAGAGGCAAGTGGGCTCACCAGTGGGCACATGACAGGATACTACACCTCCCTCTTTCCCCAAATCTGTTAGCAGACAACAGCTCAGCAGTAAGTAGTAGGGCCCTGTGGTGGCTGGTTTTAGATGTCAGTTTGTCAGAGTTTAGAATCCCCAGAGCAGGAGCTTTCAGGTGAGGAATTGTGTTGATTGCCTTAATTGATGTGGCAAGATCTACCTCCCCTTAACATGAGCAGCATATTCAGGCAGTGGCCCAGATTAGGACAAGGAAGAAGTTTATTTGCCTTTTGCTTATCTGGCCTACCCCCTCACCACCAAGTTAATTTACCTCGTTGCTGCTGGTTCCCTTCACTGTTCTTAGAACCAGTGTTTCCATCATCGATGGAGAGGACCAGTGGCTCTCTAGAAAACTCCCAGGTTTCCATGGCCACACTGGGATTGCTGAGGTACCCAGCATCGAGGACTGTTGTGGAATGTTTGTTTACACTGTGTAGGTGTGTCTTTGCCAAGGCTCCTTCTGATTTGGTTTAATAAAGAGTTGAATGGCCAATAGCTATGCAAGAAGAGGTTAGGCAGGACTTCCAAAGACAGAGAGGACTCTGGGAAGAAGAAAGGCAGAGTCACCAATGTGAGGTGCAAGATGGGAGAGAGGTAATGCCACGTGGCAGAATATAGGTTTAAAAATATGGGTTAATTTAAGTTGTAAGAGCTAATCGAGACAAGCCTAAGCTAAAGGTGAAGCTTTCATAATTGATAATTAGTCTCTGGGTCATTATTTTCAGGCTGTCAATCCAAACATAGTCCAAAAAAGAAAGCTTGATACAAAGGACTGGGCCACTATTATTGGTTTCTCAGCCTCTCAGATGTGGGACATCTGTTGTTACTATTTTGACTATATGGAATAAGCTTAGTTTATATATATATATATATATATATATATATATATATATATATTCACTTTATCAGTTCTGTTTCTCTAGAGAACCCTAACTAATATAGACCCCGTGAGCCTCTTTGCCATCCATAGCTGACTGTTGGGCAGACCTAACTTGTCTGGGGCCAAGGACAGTAGGCACAGCCACTATTCATGATAGCTATAGGTAGACAGAACAGATACATTGTTTACATTGAAGCCTATGCTGTCCTCCAAGAAAGTCTCAAATCTGCATGACACATATCAACAGCCCTTTACTTCAGTTGTGATACTGATTGTATCAGAGGTAACCCTGTGCCAGGCTTGAGAATAGTAGTTCTCCTCAGCCCACAGGAACATTTTTATAGACATTCTGGTGGGACCCCTTAATTGCTGCCTGCTGTTTCCAGGTGCAATAATTCCTACCGCCAAGCAGTTCCTTCCCAGACAGTGCAAGGAACGAGGACTAGGAGGCCTCTTACAAGGTGTGCCCATCTTCCTTGCCCTCAGTCATAGAGAAGCAGTTCAAACAATCAGCCAGTTAACCTTATAAACAAAAGGTATCCAGACATGGTGGCTTATGCCTTTAATCTCTGCACTCAGGAGGTAGAGGCAAGGGGATCTCTGTGAGTTCAAGGCCAGCCTGGTTTACATAGTGAATTCCAGGACAGTCAGAGCTACTTAGAGCGACCCTGTTCTCAAAACAAAACAAAAGATTATTTTTGAATTTTATTTATTCTATGTATGTGTGTGCATGTTTGTGTGTGTGTGTGTGTGTGTGTGTGTGTGTGAAGACAATCAATACCATTCTCCCACTTTGTGGGTCCTGGGGAACCTAACACAGCTCAACAAACTTGGCTGAAGGCACCTTTGTAGTTGGCTATTTTTTACTCTTTGGGGGCCTGCCACCCAGCTACCAAATAAATCACACAAGGAGTCTTATTCTTTCTTATGAATGCCCGGCCTTAGCTTGGCTTGTTGCTTGTCAGCTTTTCTTAACTTAAATCATCCCATCTACCTTTTGCCTCTGGCCTTTTACCTTTCTCTATTGTGGTTTGTCTTTTCTTTCCTTATTTCATGACTGCTGTGTGGCTGGCCCCTTCTTTTCTCCATCCTTCATCTTCTTTTCTCTGATTTCTCCTCCTATTTATACTCTCTGCCTGCTAGCCCTGCCTATCCTTTCTCCTGCCTACCTAATGGCCATTCAGCTCTTGATTAGACCAATCAGGTGTTTTAGGCAGGTAAAGTAACACAGCTTCACAGAGTTAAACAAATGCAACATAAAAGAATGCAACATACCTTTGCATCCTTAATCAAACATTCCACAGCATAAACAAATGTAACACATCTTCAATTAATATTCAACAACACCTCTTTGCCTGTTTAATTATCTTACTGGCCTCATTTAACCTTTATACCCTCAAAATGCCTGACTACGATGACTGATTTTGTACTAAAACAACAATAAACAAAGTAGGGCCTCCCCATCTACCTACCAGTTGTTTGCCCTTGATACAAAGTTTCACCACTCAGCCTTTTCCTCCAAACTCCTTATGGATACAAGTTTGAGCTCAAAAATTGAGGTTTGCATGGGTAGGAAGAAATGTTGAGGGAGAGAATTTTTATGGCCAAGTCATCAGGGAGAAGAACAGTGGAGGCATTTGTACAAATATGTGGGCCTCACTGATGCAGTCAAGCAGAGGCGTGGGATCAAATGTAAATTTCTTCCAGATGAAAACCAGGCCACATCCATATTGACTGTGGTCATTGTGTGGGACCAGGAAAATCAACTCTCACAGCTCTGTGCCAGGGCAAGGGTTTGATGCTAATTCAGTCTGGCAGCTGGAACCCAAGGGAAAGCATCATGCAAATGTTCTTCTAAACCCCCTTTTTCTTTGCAGTCTTTGAAGAGGCTCACTTTCCATGTTTCCAATGCCATGTCAATATTAGAGCAACCCGAATGAAGCATCTAAGAATACGATCCTCCGAGGCCTGGAATTGGCATCAATTCACTAATTGCACAGGCCTAGCAGTCATTCGGCTCCTTCCTCTGTGGATGGGATGTTATTCACTTATAGGCTGGACATGGTAGCTCTGAAAATACGTACTCATGCCTGCAAAGTACTGGTGCCTCCTCACCTTGACTTTGCAGCCATCAGGGTGAGTTTCGAAGCATCTGCTATCTTCCTCTAAAAGTCAGGGAGAGGTATTTCCCAAGGAGTAGCAGGAATACAAATGCACAAGGGAAGTGAGTAGCAAGACAATGCCCCTAGAGAAACCTGAAAAAGAAAATGAACAAGTTGGGGTGATTTCTTCTAATGTGTATTCATAGAGTCAATTACTTAATGTGTGATCTAAGATCAAAGAAACTCAAGAAAAAGTCAAGAACTGTTAGAGGCACTTGTGACCTGCAAAGTGCATTTGGAACCTCAGGGTCTGTGCTTATTCAGGTTCCCAGTCTTTTTAAGGTCATTAATGCAACCCATTTCCCAGCCCTCTAGGCACCTCTGGGGTGCTCTAGTCAAGCATTCCTCTCCTGGTCCCCAGGGCATTTCTGCAGGAAAACGAGCCTTCATCACCATGGAAATGCACCATCCCCTTGTAACCATGGAAGTTCTCTGCCCATCCTCAGTTAACTTTACAGTGGAAAGTTCTTGGTGCTTGTTGGCTTGGTATCATTAAAATGTAACCCTCTAAAAGGACTTCTGGGAGAAGACTAATATCCAGTGACATTTATGGATTCGTTAAACACCAACACGGATCTTATAGCCCAGATTGACCCGAAACTCAATATGTAGCACAGATTGACCTGAAAATCATTATGTAACACAAACTGGCTTGGAACCCATGATCTCACTACTTCCGTCTTCTAAATGTTGGCATTACATGCATGTGGCATCATATAATTCCAAACAATTCTTTATTGCTACAATAATCAGTTAGCCAAATAGATGATAAACTCAATTTATGAAGCTAAATATGATTTCTATATATCAGTAGATACAGTCTGAACTATTTTTATTTTGTTTCTTGCAAATCAGTGCTGGTCACTGATAAGTCCCAAGCCCACGAGAGTGTCCTTCATGTATATATTATACACCGTGAACCTTTATTAGAGGCAGAGCAATTTGACTTTGTTAGCAATGGCTATCAACAGCAACCAACAGCACAAATGTGAGGTGGCTGTCATACGTGCAAAATTTCATCCTCACCACAGCCCTATGAAGAGGACAGCGTGGCTTCTGATTTCCACGTGAGAAAACTGGCCACTCAAGGTGCCACTACAAGGCAGCAGCAGAGCGGCAAGCTGACCCTGCTAGAACTCACTCTCAAGCTTGTTCTTTATTCCCAGCATCTGGAAGGATGGCCGTGCCTCTCCCTGTTCTTCATGGGACTTGAAGGCTTGAGCCAAAAGTCATGCTTAACCAACCATGGTGAAGACAAAGAGAGGCCAGTTCAAGGCCACCCCCTCTCAATCTCACCTCGGTTTCATAGACAGGTGACCCCTAGTAACAATGCCTACAAGGAATTCTGGAGAAGACCAATGTCCAGTGACATTTCCAGATCCCCTGGACACCTACAGTGTCTCCATTTATCTTTTCTATGTTATATGTTTTCTAACATGACTAACAATAAAGGGTTGGTCGGGGTTTCCGGTTTCCTTGGCTTTCACATTTTTTTGATTCATAGAATGGTCTTACAAGAAGAAATTTGAGGTTTTTAGAATAATAAATCTATAATTATTATTATTATTATTATTATTATTATTATTATTATTATTATTTGAACCAAGTCCTTGTTTCTGAATAGTCTGAGAGGTAGGAAAGTGGGTACAGGCAAACCAGATAACTGTGCCAAACTCTAATACTCTGGTTCAAAGTTCCTGTGGATCTACTAAGGCTACATGGCCTTAAATATTGAAACGAGGTAGAGAAACATCCAGGACTTATAAAATGCTCCCTGTGGGTGACACTGAGCTAGGAAGAGAACTAGCCATTCATTCCTCCAACTTTTTCTAGAAGCCATGAAGGAAAACAAAAAGTTGAGCCAACCAAGTTCCCAACTACAGGAGGAGGACCCCATGTTTTATCCCAGCCACTGGAATCCTCTTCTATATGTTGAGCTGCTGTCTGTACAAGTAAGTTACTTAGCATCTACAACCTCCAGCTTTATTTGCAAGAATAAGAAGAATAAGAAATGTCCCCACCTCTTAAGATTACTGTGATGACTGAAGAGATATATCCTGACTGCTGAGAAAAGACCCCAGCATAAAGGAAACACTCAATTAATTAGACGTGTTATGGCAACTACCATTCTACAAATTAGGGGCAGACTTCAAGAAAAAAAATAGAGACAGTGGAGAACAGTTGATTGCTCTTTTAAATTTTCTTTAGCCATTAAACATTTTTTTAACTTAGGCTCTGGAGTATTTATGGCTCTTGAGCTGAAGTTTAATTTGTGGTTAAGTTCTCAGTTCTATATGGGGGCCAGGGAAGGGAGAAGGAGAGAACATAAAAAAAACCATGAAGGAGGCTTTGCCTTTTCCCCTGATACCCAGCTTTAGAGGGAATAAGTGTAGGTGCTTAGAGTTAGCCATGGGAGGAATTCATTGAAATTGGAAATTCTCTGGTGAGTTGGTTTTAAACCATGTGTCATTGATCGAGAATTTAGGGCGTTTAATCTCTGCATATATTGTGTTCCTTAATCCTCACATGCACTGAGACAGGCTAATTAATGTCTTCCAGTCTCGGGATGGCTCATCCAATATCATCTACAGGGAAGCAAAGGAGTCCAGATCTGAACCCATTTTTTTAATCTTACCCTAAAGCACAAACTCTTTTCTAACCTCTGTGCCAAACTACATATTCAGTGACAAGTCAGTGGAAGATCTGATTTGTGTCCTGTCTGAAGCTCAGTCTGAAGAGAGAAAGAGACACAGAGAGAGACAGAGACAGAGATGGAGCAGAGTAATGTGTCACATGATGTCCACCCTGGCAGATCTATGTATCCTAGAATGAATCTTTCTGAAGAGCAATTCTTGGGTCAAGAAACACTCCAGTAATATGTCACCAAGGATCCAATTGGTGGTTCATAGGGGTGGCCCCTTGTGGGGAGGGTCACTAAGAAAGAATGGCTTACAACTGAAGGGGTTCATTCCGATGAAAATGAAGGCACATCCACACAGCTTCCTGGTGTCTGTAAAGTCCCTGCTACCATTGCCCCAGTATGCTCGACAGTCTCTGCTAACATCAGTCCTTCAAACCACTCCCAAATTAAGAAGATCAAACTGTCTCTTGATAGCAGCCGATAGTATCTTTCTGGTTTAGAGTAAGTAAAAATCATCTTTACATTTTTAGTTTAAAGCAATAGGCAAACCTACTTGATTGTGTCCATTTTGTCCTGTCATGCCAGGTGCCTATATCCCAGCACAGTTTCAAGAACCTTCCATGACTTTGTGGAAATTCTAGAGATGGTCAAGATGAAGAAGCCTCACTGAGAGAACAGGAGTTTTGCTTACTCTCCCAATGGGTATGGAACCTGTTGTGGAGACAAACCTTCAGGACAGAGACTAACAGGTTCCTATTTAGAACCCTGATTCAGTTTTTAGGCCAGAAATTCTGGACAGAGACCTGTGTTCACCTCAGATAATCCAGCAGAGATTAGACCAATTGGGGATGCTAAGGTCGGGGAGTGTGATCTAGGGTGGGGGAGTGTGATCTA
>LOJH01066195.1:0-10373 GCA_001685095.1 Ellobius talpinus | reverse complement strand
TGGGTGGACAGGTTGGTGGATGGACAGATGAGTGTATGGATAGATGAAAAGATAAGTGGATGGATGGATGGATTTTAGGTAGCCTGAGAGCTTAGGAACAGACCACTTTTTATCCTAGACTGTGAGCCCTCAAAGGAAGGTCACCTATGAAAACACAACCAGTTCGAAACTTCATTGCCGTGAGAAGAGAGACACAGCAGTACTCAACATGAAAGGAGAGATTCAGGAAACATGCAGAAATGGCCAGTTCATAGTCGTGTGGGTCTCTCTGATCTCCTAGGCAGATAAAGGACAGTGAGAAAAATGAAGCTTGTCAGCCTACCACACACCTTTCCTTGCTCTGTGTGCTTCCCCGTGGGAACCCTCAAAAACTCAGTAGGCTGAGTTTTAGCCTTCTACCCATGCCTCTCACCAGCTCAAGGGTAGCCCTGGACTGCTGGCCCCTTGGTTCTCTTTTTCTTAGGAACCAGTAAGCATGTAAACTAGAGAAAAGCTTCCCATCTTTGAGTGATGTGGTCCAGGCCAGGGAGGATGGCTTGGTGAGAGGGCCCCCAGGACTCAGTCTATAGCCAAGATCAGAGCTCAGGCTGTAACAAGGATGTAGGCTGAAGACTCAGGGTACAACCAAGATTGGGATTCAGGTTGTAATAAGGATCAGGGCTCAGTCTGTATCCAAGATTAGGACTCAGTCTATCACAAGGATAAGGACTCAGGCTGTAACAAGGGTCAAGGCTCAGGCTACAACCAGGATCAGGGCTCAGTCTATAACAAGAATCAGGGCTCAGTCTATAAATAGGATCTGGTGTCAGCCTTCAGCAAGGACCGGGACTTGCTGTGGAGCCAGGATGAGGGCTACATCACTAGCCACTTACCAGACTCTGGATGCTGGAGGCTCACACCCCAGTATTTGTGTGGCTTTGCTTCCCCCAAGGTCCAGGTCTCCAGCCCTGCCTCTGCTTTCCCAGGAGGAGCACCCTTGCCTGGCCTGGTAGCCTCAGGCCCCCTGGTTGGGCTGGGTGTGGCCATGGGCACCTGGGCTCCAACTGTACCCTGTGCTTCCTTCCCGCCTCCATCCCTCTGCCACCAGCTGCTGGCTCCGTCTGCTCGCTCCTCTCCTCTCCCCCTCTCTGCCTTAGAGACAGCTATAAGTCTCCCGTGAAATATATACAGTGTAAATATATAAAAAGCTTGTGCCTGCCTGCTGCTTATGTATTCATGAAATAGTAAATAAATTTTATGGGATAATTTGAAGGCTGCCAGGGAGCCGGGAGATGAAAACGAAGGCCTAATGAGATGGAATATCGGGGCAGCACACGCGATCGATCGGCTGCTCCAGGCTCTACTGAGAGAGAGGAGCCTGGCTCCTGGGGCCCAGGGCCACAGAATGAAGTGCTCTGAGGGGCTTTGGGGGTCATAAACCACAGCGTCTGTGGAGGGAAGCTAGGGAAACCCAGCAGAGAAGCTGCAGGCTGAGTTCTTTCCCTTGCTCTGCCAGGGATGTGCTGCAAACCAGCCGGGTCCTTCTGCGTGCCTCAGTTTCTCCATCCCTGTACCTGTGTGATGATTTGCCTACTGAATTCTTGGTGTTCTCTCCACCACTCTTCCACATGGCCTGAGCAATTTAGTTTACTCACCTCACTTAAGGGTTGTTTTTCCTATTCCTCACTAATGATTGACTGATTAGATAAACAAGCGAATGAATGGATGGATAAGAAAAAAATACAGTCCTGCTCACTCTTCTCACCCCCACACCACCACCTTGGCCAAACTTGAGACTCTAATAGGGCCATGGCTCCCTAGAGGTCATTTTCTCACAGCCACTAGAGGGCTCCAGTTAATCTAATAAATCATACTATGTCCCTGTAGGTCTGTCCTGTCTCTGCATCCTCCCCATGTCTCACAAGGACACTGCCCCCTCTGGTCCCCACCCGTTCACCCACTATTCTTTCCTTCCCTCCTTCAGTGTAGTCAGTAGTGGGCTGCCTCGCTGGCCCTGGATTACACTCCAGGGCCTTTGCACTGGCTGTCTCTTCTTCATAGCAGACTCCACCCCCTTTTAGCTGTCCCCAAACTGCTCCAGAGCCTGCAGTAGCCCTGAATCTATGTGTGCGTGTGCATTTGTATGCTACACAGCCATCCTGAGCCCTTACATAAAAGCCCAGCTGTCCGCTTTCCCCTCCTTCATCCTCCTTACCCCCACCAGCCCTTCCATGTAGGCCCCAGGGGAGCAGAGGTTTGGGGGGTGTTCACTGCAGACCCTCTGGTTCCTGGAGCACTGTGAGGTATGCAGTAGACACTGTCAGTAGTGAATGAATGAGTGAATGAATGAGTGAGCAAGAGAATGAATGACTAAGGGACCTTCCAAAACTGATTTCATGATGTTTTTAAAGCTTAATTAATTAGTAATTAATTCATTGTGCTGGGAATGGGTCCCAGAGCCTTACATACTCCAGGCCTTATACATGCCTGGCCTTACACACTCCAGTCCTTGCATACTCCAGGGCTTACACACACAAGTCCCTAAACATGTCAGGCCTTACACACACAAGGCCTTACACATTCCAGGTCTTACATACACCAGGTTTTACATACTACAGGCCCTACACACACTGGGCCCTATACATGCAGGCCCCAGACGCACCAGGCCTTACACACTCCAGGTCTTAAACACACCAGGCCCTACACACAACAGCTCCTACACATACAGGCCCTATTCATACCAGCCCTTACACACACCAGGCCCTATACACACCAGGCCTTACACACTCCAGGCCCTATACACACCAGGCCTTACACATTCCAGGCCCTATACACACCAGGCCCTTACACACACCAGGCCCTATACACACCAGGCCCTACACATGCCAGGCCCCTACACACGCCAGGCCCTACACACTCCAGGCCTTAAACATACCAGGCCCTAAGCATGCCAGGCCTTACTCACTCCAGGCCTTACACACACCAGGCCCTAAATACGCCATGCTTTACACACTCCAAGCCTTACACACATCAGGCCCTAAACACACCAGGCCTTACACATTTCAGGTCCTACACACATCAGGCACACTCTTTACCATTGAGCTCCACCCACAACCCTCCTTTAGTTTGGGGCATGGTCTCACTAAATTTCTTGGGTTGTCCTTGAACTTCCTTTGTCACCCAAGCAAGCAGGGAAGTTCCACTTGGTGGCCTTTGTGATGGGTCACAGGGACAGGCCAGCCTGGGGCCAGGAACTAGGAGAACAGTAAAGAAGACAGCCATTGCACAGGACCCTGGCCGACAACCCAACATGTGGTCCTGCTTCTATCCTGCCTTGAAGAAAGACCAGTGGTTTTTCCAGGAACACCACTATCCTCAGGGTCTGTGAGGTCGTCAGGAAGTCCATCGTGGTGCTGACTTCAATTCCACATGCTGCAGCTTCACTCAGTCTTGTTCTCAGAAGGAGCCCCTGGCATGGCCCTCACACACCTGAGAGCTGGACTGGATGGTGCCTCAAATCTCAGGTCTTTCTTAGACTGCTAGAAACGGAGTAATAGCCCAGTTCTGTCATTTTCTTGCTCTCCGAGCTTTGGGCATAGCAGGAAGCTAGCAGAGAGGGCCACATCTAAGTAAACAGCAGGTAAGCAGAAAAGAAGCAAAGCCGTGAGCTCCAGGCCAGACTCACAGTAAACACCCCATTAGAGTAGCTGGAGTTGGCATGGTCACTGTTGCTGGTCCACCCAAGGGCCCCTGGATCCCCAAGGAGCACACTGCTAGTTGGTAATGGGATTTTCCCTGTGTGAACAAAGGTGAACATACCCTATATGTTAGCCATCCTGCTCAGAAATGGGTGAGCTCTGGGGATCAGGTGCCACCCGCCAACCAGCTTTCTCCACTTTCCCAAATACTTGTCTCGCTTCCTCTGCTCACCCTCCTCCCTCTGGTGCCTTCCCTGCCCCAGCAGCAAACTGACCCTCTCTCCTCCTGCTGAGTCCTGTCACCTTGGACAAAGTTCCCAGCAACCTTTGAACCCATTACCTGCCACCCACCTGCAGCAGGCAGAAGCTGCCGTCACCAACACCAGCAGGGCCAGTCCCCAGTCCTCTCCCCTCCCCTCCCTTATCTTGCCTCTTCTTTCTTCTATGAGGAGGGACATAGGATCCCCTGTCTTTCTTCTACCAGCTCCCCAAAGGAATACATGAAGGAGCAGAGAAAGTGTTAAAAGCTAAGTACTGATGACTGAGGTTTTATGTTTTTCCCAGTTCCCACAATCGTTAAGTCCCAAAGAAATCACACAGAGGTGTACATTAGTTATAAACTGATTGGCCCATTATCCCAGGCTTCTTATTAACTCTTATAACTTATATTAGCCCATTATTCTTATCTGTGTTAGTCACATGGCTCAGTACCTTTTTCAGCAAGGCAGTCACATCTTGCTTCTTCTATGGCGGGGTCACAACTGCTGCAGAGGAATGGGCTTCCTCCTTCCCAGAATTCTCCTGTTCTCATTGACCCANTTAGCCCATTATTCTTATCTGTGTTAGTCACATGGCTCAGTACCTTTTTCAGCAAGGCAGTCACATCTTGCTTCTTCTATGGCGGGGTCACAACTGCTGCAGAGGAATGGGCTTCCTCCTTCCCAGAATTCTCCTGTTCTCATTGACCCACCTCTACTTCCTGTCTGGTTGTCCCACCTATACTTCCTGCCTGGCTACTGGCCAATCAGCTTTTATTTAAAACATAATTGACAGAATACAGACCATGGTCCCACACCAAAGAACCAGAAGTTGTGGGAGTTCTGGGTCACCCTCATGCTTGCTGTGTGACATTAGGGAAATGAATGGAACTCTCTGAGCCTGTTACACTACCTGGGCATCAATAGGATCTACTTCATCCAGCCATGAGGCAGAAAGTGCTTTCTTCCTTCTCTTTTTCCCCAAATCAACCTTTACATCAATTCCTTACCTCCACCTGCTGCAGCTCACAGGCCCAAAGAGAGCCTGAGTGTGTCAACTTTGCCTGCAACCTCAAGTCCTTGTGTGACCAGTGTTGCCACCAGCTGTCCCTACTGGCTGTAGGGCCCAGGCCTCCGGGCATGGGCACCCCAGGAGCTCTGGAGACAAACAGACAAATCCCATTCTCTTCTAGGAGCCATTTGGGAGAGAGCCAGGTGAGTCATCCACACCTCAGCATTGTCTGAGCACCTACTGTGTACAAATCTCCTTCCTGACATCGAATCCAGGCTTGGGGAGATGTCTCAGTGTTAAAGTTCTTTTCTTTTTTCTTTCTTTCTTTCTTTCTTTCTTTCTTTCTTTCTTTCTTTNGGTTTCCCTGTGTAACAGCCCTAGCTGTCCTGGAACTAGCTCTTGTAGACCAGGATGGCCTCGAACTCACAGAGATACGCCTACCTCTACCTCCCGAGTACTAGGACTAAAGGTGTGTGCTGCCACCACCACCCAGCACAGTGTTAAATTTCTTACCACATAAATTGAGGACCTGAGTTCAAATCCCCAGAAGCCATATGGGTGTGGCAGCCCTCCTGAAATTCCATCCTGGGAAGGTGGAGACAGAGGATCCCTCGAGCAAGCTGGCCAGCAAGGCTAGCCATTTCTTCAAGCTCTGGGTTTGAGTGAGAGACCCTGAGTTGGTAAATAAGGAGGAGTGATGGAGGGTGTATACACACACACACACGTAAAAATAGAAAAGGAAATTAAGTCAAACCATGGTGGTTCATACAACTGCTACTGATGGAGCTTCTGGATTGTGGTCAGCCCTTGGTAGCCTCAGGTTCGGTATCTTGGGGGTGCAGTGTGCCTTCCTGGCACGCCCTGGAAAAACAAACAAACAAATAAAATTAATCACACCATCTTCAATCCACATGGACCTTTCCCCTTGTCCTCATTCCCCAAATAATAGAGTGTAGCTGTCCCTCCGAAGACACACTGAGGTAAGTCACCTTGAGATGGTCAAACAAGAGAGTGTATAAAGGTTTCCACATGGCGCTATGCATTCTTATTTAAGAGTTGACACCCCTGGACCTTGGCACCCACAGGGGGCCCTGGTCCCAGCCCCCTCTGTGTTAGATAGGGCTGTGATAGGGGTCAGTAATCTCTTTTTGGCAAGAAACGGGGGCAGCTGAGTAACCCATATAAGGAGTCATGTGAGACCTAAGGGGAAGCATAAGGCAGGCTTAAGGGAACTAGTGAGTGTGGCGGGGGGGGGCAGGGCATATGTGATGTGTACTGACTAAGCAAGGGTATTGGAGCAGAGCCTTGGAGGAGGTGGCAGCCTGGAGGAAGACAGTCAGTAAGAAATGGCAGACACGTGGGTACAGTGGGGCTCAACCTGCAGCCCAAAGCCCCCTGAAAATAACCCCGGGGGAGCAGGGAGTGCCAGGAGGGGAGGAGGCTTCTGGTTTGGCAGCCCCACAGCCCCAAAGCCTATGTTATCCGGCTGTCTGACATGCTGAGTCAGGAGAATTGTGAGTTCAAGGCCAGCCTGGACTACACAGCGAGACCCTGTCAGGAAGGAGGAGGAGGAAGGAAGAAAAAAAGGAGAGGAAAAGGAAAGAAAGTAGACGTTTGAACACTTCCTGGTGAAGTTTTTTTTTTTAAAGAGCTGAGTCTGTGGTCAAAGCAGACAGATTGGTCAATATACATGTTTTCTTACATTCTTTTATACGACTGCATAGTATTCCATTCAGTGGAAGAAAACAATATTTATTAGCCCAGATCCTATACGTACAGACACAGAGGACTTTCCCACAATGGTGAAACATTCTGGGTGTGCTATTGTTTTAAAGACCATGAGACAGAACCTAGCCTTTCTGGATAGATGAGTGGGAGGGGAGGGGCTTTGTTATTCCCCACAAAGCATCATTAAGCCTTGTGCGTCCCCTCTTCAGCTTTTATTAAATTATCCCAATTTGTCCTTTCAAATAGATGTCTTTTCTTAAGTAGTGATTTACCACAATTAAGCCCCCCAAAATTAAATTAAATGAATTACGCCTCTCAGGTTGGATGTCTGCAGGACCTGAGGTTGAATGCAGCAAGGGTCTAGATGCTATTAAAAGCAAAGACAGGGGAACCGTGTGCTGGGTTAGAAGGGAAAATTCATGGCTCCACTGATACGCCATGATAAATAATTATGAGTTATTAATTTTAAATTACATCTTTAATGCGATGCATGATTTTAATTCCCCTTACAGTATTAATATCGGACTGGCTTTGATTAATTTAAGGCAGAACAGAAAGGTGCCAATTAAGGAAGCTGGTTGGGAGCTTGGAGGTGTTTGGAGCTGTCTCCTGGTACCCCTCGCTGGGGGCCCAAGGTCACCGCTCAAGGGAATCTGCAGATTGTCCCCAGGAACCCAGGCTGGGCCATGTCAAAAAGAATGGGAGATGGATGTTAACCCTTGGTGCGTCTTCAGTGGCAAACGGAGAGAGAAGAGCCCTGATCTGGTGACAGTGGCAGCCAGAGGAAAGCTACACGGTGGTTGAGTGGCTCCTTCAGTGTGTGTTAAAAGGAAATCTGACTGCTGCCCCTAGTATGATAATTCTGAATCCCTCTTTATCAGCAAAACTTGCTTTACAATCAGGAAAAAGCAGAAAGACAAAGTGGAAGGATGGGGTCTGAGACAGGCCTTCACTCTGTAGCCCAAGCCGGCCTCAAACTTGTCTCAATCCTCCTGCCTCTGCCTCCAAAGTGGTGAGATTACAGGTGTGTGATATATATGTGGGGTTTGATGGCCCATATTTGAGAGGCTGAGGCAGAAAGATTGGGAAATCGAGGTCCACCTGGATTACAAGAATGAAACTGGAATTCATGGAAGGAGTGGGGAAGGAGGGAGGGGAGGAGGGAACGGGGAGAGGAGGATGGGAGACTGAAACCCATGATTTCACAGCCAGGATTTCTTAGACTGAAGGTAAATTTAAGTTGAAAGAAGAGACAAAAGGGCTGGAGAGATGGCTCAGTGGTTAAGAGCACTGGTTGCTTACAAAGGGCCAGGGTTCAATTCCCAGCAGCCACATGGCAGCTCACTGTAACTCCAGTCCCAGGGAATCTAATACCCTCACAGAGACATACTTGAAGGCAAAACACCAATGCACATAAAATAAATAAATCTGAGAGGCAGGGAGGGTCACATAAAGCCTCACCGTCTTGTATGTGAGAATCCTTGAGAGAAACCTTGATAGTGATTCCAGGCAATGGAAGCTGGAGCCTCAAGTGAATGTCATTCCAACCTCAAGTGACAGAATAGCAAGCAATGAGTCCATGGTCTCCAGTGGAGGCAGGGGTGGTCTTCAGGCCAGCTCATGGTCACAGCAGGTACCTCTGGCCACCAGCCATGGAGGCCTCATTTTAGGTTAATGTTCAAACAAGTCAGGACCTGCTTTCATGGACAGTGTGGCTTGGGTTAAAGTTATTATTAATTTGAATTTTAAGGGGTGATTTGGGAGCCTGTGAAAATGGTTCTGGGGGTTAGGTGCTTGCTGAGCAAGCTTGAGGACCTGAGTTCGAATCCTCAGTACTATGAAAAAGTCAGGTCTGAAGACAGTTTATAATGGCAGTGCCACAGGGGCCACAGCAGGAGGCTTCTCAGGCTTGCTGGCCAGCCAGCTAGGTAGCATCAGCGAGCTCCCAATTCAGTGAGAGATCCTGCCTCATTGACCTCTGGCCTCCACCCATGCACAAGCACACACATGAACATGCATGTAAGGATTCATTGCAAACACAACAGTGATACATGGTGGAGAGGTAGCATGTGACTGAACAGTGCAGCTGGCTGCGATGACTCCACACCAGAACCGCAGTGGGAATGATCCCATTGCCATCTCTCCAGCAGCACCAGACAGATAGCCCAGCCAGAGCTCAGCATTAATGAAGCTCACTACGACCAAGGCATGATGGGAGAGCTGGGCCCTACCGTGAGAATTACCGCTGCTGAGTGACGGATGAGGCTTACGTCAGAAGCGCAGCCCATCCAGGACTTGTGATTCTTAAAATAAGTCCGCAGAGTCTAGAAAACTGCCAGAATTAGGACAGGAACCTGAGGGTGACCGTGGTGTGAGGGGAGGAGTGAGGCGGAGAGGGAACACGGTGAAGATAAAGAAGGGGAGGGGTCTGGAATCTGAATAGGAGCTTATGGGAGGCTGAGGCAGGAAGATCCTGAGGTCTGGACTGCAGAGTGAGACCCCATCTCCAAACGAAACAAAACAAAAAGGAAACAACGGGGCCGAGTCAACACCAGCAGCATGTTCCATTTCGACCCCTCTCCAGCACAGATTTCTAATCCTTGAAACAGTACATTTAAGCTCGAGTTTTCTGGGTCCTGATGCAAGCTGAGGTCCAGAGAGATACAGCAACTTGTTTGAGGTCCATCAGCAATGGGACCGTGGACCGGGTTTTTTGTAGTCTGAGATTCTGAGGTGCAGCCATTCTGGTTAGGACCCAGCTATGGGATGGGGAGGCAAACGGAAAGGAAGTGTGGGCGTCCGTGGGGCGTGGCCTCCCTGGCTCTGGCTCGGCCCAGCCTCTGTGCTGGGGCTTCTGGAAAGCCAGCCAGAAGAAAGACAATCAGGCAAGGCCCCTGGGGTGGATTAGAAAGGCAGGATCTGCCAGGTGGACTGCTGGTTCGTGGCCAAAGCTTGCTCCTCTGGAGGAATTAAAAATGGATTCTAATTCCAAGTTAGAGAAGGGCCAGGGAGGCCAGTTCCCCGAGATAAGCCAGCCCACAGGTGCAAGCTCCCTGTGTCCCTCAATGCCCAGGACGCAGAAACCACCTGCCCTCAGCTTCCTCCTGGCACTCACTGTCTTTATACCAAATCTCATTGTAGCTGTGGAAGATGGACAAGGACCCCATGAGGAGACTTGCTCCCCAACTGAGGGAAGCCAGTCAGAGACACGGCTAAACTCAGACTCTAGCTTGGCACAGCCGGCTCTGGGCCCTTCACTAGCCTGTCCGCTATGTCAATAAACTGCCGGCTTCCCCCTTCTTTGCAAAATCAAGGCCCACATCTATCTCACGTCCATTACAGCTCCAGTCTCAAGCAGACAACTGGCAGAGTGGTACACAGTGTGTTTGTGTGGAAGTGGGAAGAGAGGATGAAGGAAGGATGGAGTGGCAGGAAAGGAGGGAAGATATATTGATAGATGAATGAATGCAAGGATAGATCAATAGATGGATGAGTGGAAGGAAAGGAAAGAAGCAGTAGTGGATGGGTAAGTGGGTGGATGGATGGTGAGTGGATAGATAGATAAATGAGTGGATAAGTAGATGGATATTGGATAAGTGGGTGGATGGGAAGTAGGTAGGTGATGAGTGGATGGATTGATGCAATAATTGATGGACACATGGATGGATGTTGGATGGGTAAATGGTAGATGGGTGGATG
>LOJH01066186.1:0-10374 GCA_001685095.1 Ellobius talpinus | reverse complement strand
AAGGTTGTTTCCTAATTTTCTGAGAAATCGCCACACTGACACCCAAAGGGGCTGCACCAGCTTGCACTCCCACCAGCAATACAGGAGTGTTCCCTTTCCCCTCAGTGGTTACTCTTAACTGGTTGTTCTTGCAGAGGACCTGGGTTTGGTTCCCAGCACCCATATGGCAGTTCACAAGCTTCTGTAACTCCAGTTCCAAGGGTCTGACACCCTCTACTGGCCTCCATGGTCACCAGGCATGAAAGTGTGGCACACACATACATGTAGGCAAAACATTCATACACATAAAATAAATCTAAAATAAAAAGGGGAAGAGGAGGCAGGGAGGAGGGGACTTGTTGCAGGGCATAGCAAAGGGTGGCGGGGCACAGCATAGCACACAGCACCGTCTGGCAAGCACAAGATCCTAAATTCCATCCCTTCAACGGCAAGGAGGTGAGGATGAACAGTATTTACCCAAATCACTTCCTGTTGCTCCTGCACATTGAACCCAAGGCCTCATGTGTGCTAATATGTGCTCTGCCATTGAAACTCCATCTCTAAATGCTTTCCACGGGACTTGAAGCCAGGTCAAGTCAGGGAACCATTCAACCATCACAGAACTAGCATCTACAGTGTACGCAACTCCAAAAGCTGTTTTGTCTTGTCTGTGCCACCTGAATGCTCCCCATGGACTGGCCTGGAGCTTGCTAAATAACCTTGAATTTAGAATCCTCCTGCCTCCACTTCCTGGGCACTAGGATTATAGGGATGCACCACCACACCCAGATTATGCCATGCTGGGGACTTTGAGAATACTAGGAAAGCACTGAGCAACCTCTTCTGCCCTGAGTTTGATTTTGTGCTCTGTGTTTGAGGTTTGCATGTGTATGGCTGTGTTCACATTTGAGTGCATGCATGTGTGGAAGACTGTGTACGTGTGCACGCATGTGTGGAGTGTGAAGTTATTATTCAGATGTCTTCCTTAATTGATAGCCACTTTTACTATTGGAGGTAGGGTCTCTCAGTTGAACCCAAAGTTGAAGCAGCTAACCAGCTTGCTCTGGTAACTGTCCCTGCCTCCTGGGTGTGGGATCACAGGCAGCTGCCAGCCTGCCTGGCTTTTATTTGGGTGCTGGGGATCCCCAAGCTGAGTCCTCATGCTAGCCCAGCGAGTGCTTAATTCATGGAGCCATCTCATCAGCCACGAATCTGACCTGGGAGTGTGTGTGGGGGTGAAATCTACACTGCTTTCCACTTAACACGGCAGAAAGCTTGTAAAGTAGAAAGGGGACACATTCGTTCATTGAGGCGATACGGTGGGCGGACTCAGACCTGCCTGTTCCCCATGCTGCTGACTACACTGATTTAGTTTAGATCCCCCAAGGACTGCCTTGCTTGAAAACATTTTGTGACAGGCAAGCAAAGTTAACCTTTGGCCTTATGCTTAGTGCGCTTCACAACCAACTGTGACAAGCCTTCCCAGCCTCCTCTCTCCTACAGACCTTTCCCTTCACCTTCACCCAATGCCGTTCACTAGCCTTGCCTCTTTCAGGCACTCTCTCTCATTTTGGTTTTCCGCATCTAAACTCCTCCGCATGTGCCATCATCTATCCTGGTTAACAAAACCCTCCTCCCGCCAGGTGGTGGTGCATGTCTTTAATCCCAGCACTCAGGAGGCAGAGGCAGGGGGATCTCTGTGAGTTTGAGGCCAGCCTGGTCCACAGAGTGAGTTCTAAGACAACCAGAGCTACACAGTGAAACCCTGTCTATTAAAACAAAAACAAAAATGAGAGAACAAAAAGCAAAGCAAAAAAACCCAAAAAACAAAAAACAAAAACCCTCCCCCTGACTGCTCCTTCTCTTATATTGGGCTGCCTACTGAGGATGCTCCTGGCTAGTGCTCTAAGGCATAGCCGCCACCACTGATGCATCTCTGATAAAAGTTATTTTCACTTCTCAGGTGAAAATAGATAAAGGTCCCTCTGCCACTGTCTCTTCCCTTTGTCCCACCTAGAGAGTGCCCCTCTAAAACAATCTTCCCCCAAAGAAACCCCATTCTCCTTCCTCTAAAAGCCAACCTAGCTCTCTCACGCTCAGCCACATGTCTGTGATGACCTACACAGGTGCTTTGTGCATTCATCTCTCAGCCGAGCCCAGGACTCACCAGGCATGCTCTTCACTCAGGCCTTGTAGTCCGTACTGTTTGTCTGGCCCGCCATCCTCCAGAGCTGCGAGCTCGCTCCTAGCTAGTCCAGCTCTGACATCCTCTACCTCTATCTTCCCCCACAGCACACTACATATATATATATATTTAAAACTCAGGTTCTTCTGCTTCTCCCCTGAGAGCAAAAGATGTAGGTTAGTGATTCATGGAAACACCCTGAAAGCCCACAAGAGTACCTGGTAAACCTGTTTAATGTTTGCTGAATGAATGACTGAGCAGATAGATGCTCCCGTGCCACCTTAATGAAGGCGTTTTCTCTTTGTTCCCACCTGTACCACCACTTAGCCATGCACCACTGGTTATTTTCCTGATTGGAGCTATCATCCTCCAGGCTCTATCTGTGACTCCAATGTTCTCTCCAAATTCCAAATGCTCTGCACATAATTAGCATTTAATAAGTACTTGATGGGGGGCTCATGAGATAGATGGGGTAAAGGCACCTGCCTCCAGTTAGGCGTCAAACCTGGGTCAATAGCTGAGGTGCCTATTTAATATATCAAAGCAGATACTGGCTGCCAGGTTCTCCCTGCTTCCCTTGGTCCCTGCTGTCACAGGGCCCTCCTGGCTGGCATACCCACCTCCTGGCCGCTGAATCTAGTTCCCCTCTCTCTTCCCCTCTCCCTCTCTTCACAAGGCACAGCTCAGTCTGGTCATGTCCACTCTGGACTCTCCCAGATGTCCCTGCTTCTGGCTGTGCTCTCTCTCCCTTTTAGCTGTAATAACTTTCACCCAGGAGCACTTGTGTGCTTTCCTTTGAGCCTTTTCATTCATCAGGTGCTGACATCCAGGACTAGTTATGTTCTTTTCTTTTTTATTTTTTTTTCTTCCTGGGTTTCAGCACCAAATGAATGAGAAAAAAAGAAAGAAAGAAGGAAGGAAGGAAGGAAGAAAGAAAGAAAGAAAAGCAAGCAAGCAAGCTTAAGAAAGAAAGAAAAAGGAAAGAAAACACATGACTGCTCCTGGGTATGGCGGAGGAGAAAGTTTGTTACAGATAAAAGGGGAGCACAGCCGGAGGCAGGGCCATCTGGGAGAGTCCAGAGTGGACATGACCAGGCTGACCTGGGACATGAGGGGACATGGGGAGACACTCATGGCAAAACTCCAATGCACATAAAAAAATAAACTTACAAAAAATCCCAATAAATAAGTACTTGATGGGGCTGGGGCTGGGGTACAACACTTTGGTGGTACAACACTTTCCTGGCAATGGTTTGATCCCTGGTAACCAACCAACCAACCAACCAATCAAGAAATCAAAACCCACAGAATAATGTACAAAAATTAGGTTATTTATAATTAAACTTAAAAGGATGGAAAGTATTTTTTTTTTGGAAGGGTATCAAGCTGGGCTTGATCTCACAGATACCCTCCTGCATTGGCCTCCCAAATGCCGGGGTTAAAGGCATGTGCTAAAAATAGTTTGAAGATGAATATATATAAAATCAAACTCATTGTCATGATCGGAGATGGTGTGACCACCAGATGCAGATAATGCAGTGCTCGAGACGGCATCCATCCAGAGCTTCGTGCACTACACCAGCACTCCACCCATTCAACCACAGCCTCAATCCTTTACCCTACAAATTCAAACACAGTGTAACTGTTATATAAACAGTTGTTACACTGTATTCCTTAAAAGAGGATGAGTCCGTGGGATTGTTTCCTGAATATTTCCCACCAGCAGTTGAAGCCATATGGATAAGCTGACTTTATAAAGTTTCTCAAATATCAAAGATAAGCTAGTGTCTTTTTGCATGTGTTCTATGTGTGGTATGAACGTGTGCATGCATGTGGAATTCAACATTGGAGCCTTACTGCTCTCTACCTTATTCATTGAAGCGGGGTCTCAACTGAGCTGAGCTCTCACAAATGTAGTCTTCTAGCTAGCCAGGCTGCTCACCTTCCAACAACTAGAACCATGCGAACCCAGCATTTGCTTGGGTTCTGAGGGTCCGAACTCTGGCTGATCCATTTGGGCAGCAAGCAGTGCATGCACCTACCCATCCCCTCAGTCTATTTTAAGTGATAACGCATCAAGGCATGTGACACGATCTTGCAGTTTTACATTCAGCTAAGCTTCTTTTTCAATTATCATGGTTACCCCATTTTTCTTGGTATTATTCTTTCCATTCCCTGTTGTTTCATGTACATCACATATGCCCTAACAGAAAATTAAAGCTGTGTACATTATGCAACACAAAAATTCTTGACTTTTTTTCTTGTATGTAGGGTTTATGTAGTCTTAGTGAATCTGGACTTGTCATGTAGACCAGGCTGGCCTCTGCCTGAGTGCTGGGGTACAGGTGTGTGCCACTACAACTGGCCAAAAGTCCACCTTGTAAAGAGAAGTAGACCTCTAAAGTAAAATAGCTATTTTTAAAAAAATCCTTTTTTTAGACAGGGTTTATCTGTGTAACAGTCCTGGCTGTCCGGGAACTACTATTTAGACCAAGCTGGCCTCAAATTTACAGAGATCTGACTGCCTCTGCCTCCCTAGTACTAGGATTAAAAGTGTGTGCCACCACATCCAGCTTAAAAGAGAGAGAGGGAGAAAAAAAGCTATCTGGAAAGCCAGGTACGCTGGCACATGCTTGTGATCCCAGCATTTGGGGCTCAGGCAGGGTTGCCAATGGCTCAAGGCCAGCCTAGGCAGGACAGACTCTCAAAGAAAGAAGGAAAAGAGGGGATGGAGAGCAGACACCACTCCGCACACCTTGGTGGTGAGCCTTTTTCTCATGTGTGATCACACCTAGAGGAACCCAGGCTGGACTCCCACAATTCTGAAGTCATGTGTTCACAGGTCTATGGAATCAGAACATCAACACAGGGAAGAATTAATTAGCCTATTTCTAAGTATGTATATTTGCACTTCTAGGAAATTCCAGAGTTCAAAGAAAAATATAAATGTAGTTTGCTTCATTTATTAAATGCTAAAAGTAACTTCAAATCAAAATCAGAAAACCAGGCTGGAGAGATGGCTCAGTGGTTAAGAGTTCTGGCTGCTCTTGCAGAAGACCCAGGTTCCATTCCCAGCATCCACATGGCAGCTCACAAATGACTGTAACTCCAGTTTCAAAGGATCTGATGAACTTTCTGGCCTCCAAGGGCACTGTATGAATGTGGTACACATACATAAATGCAGGCAAAATATCTACACACATAAGATGAAAATAAAATCCTAAAAAACAAAACAGAACCACAAAAACAAAAAAGAATTTCAATCAGGCACAAAAGCAATCCCAGCATTCAGGAAGCTGAGGCAGGACTTCTGTGAGTTTGAGTCCAGTCTCTGGTAGGAAATGAGTTCTAGGCCAGCCAAAGCTACATAGTGAGACCTGTCTAAAAGCAATAAAACAGGGTTAGGAATGAATGTGACAAGCATGCCTAAAGCCCTGGGTGATGCCCAGCACAAGTACACTGTGTGTGGTGTGACTCGGGCCTCTAAATCACTCTGCCGGGGAGAACTGACTCCCCCTAAGAGCATGGGATATAAAACCGTCATTATTATCCCATGAGAGCTTATTGTGGCATGTTCTGAAGCTGGGCTCAGTTGTCCCCTTCCACCCTGGCATCTACGAAGGTATCAGGTTTGCATGGCAACTGGTTTCACCACGGAACCATCTCAGCAGCCTTGATTTTACTTTTTTTAATTTATTTTTATTTATTATGTATACAGTGTTCTATCTGCATGATAGATCTAATTATAGATGGTTGTGAGCCACCATGTGGTTGCTCAGGACCTCTGGACCTCTGGAAGAGCAGCCAGTGCTCTTAACCTCTGAGCCATCTCTCCAGCCCCTAGCCTAGCCTCAAACTCAAAGATCCTCCTGCTTGTGCCTTGCAGAGCTGTGATCAGAGGGATGTGCCACCATACCCAGCAACTTGAACATCTATTAAAGAGGTGAGAGACTGGATTAAAGTCTAACAAATCATGTTTCTGGCTCTCTCACGTTCTTCTTCATGAAATATTTAAGTTCTAGCAGGGAACAAAGTTGAGTTCCTGATTATTCAAGGAAGTTGAATTTTGGTGGACCTGAAATAAGTCACGTTGAGAGGCAACAGACTTCTGCGCTTCGGTTTCTGCTAATTCAGTGTTTGTGTGTTTGCAGCCAGTGAGCCAAAGAAGCCACAAGAACAGGAAGTGTTCAATTTACAACTTTATTAAGAAACTGATAATTAAACAAATCAAGACTTTAAAGAACTGGTTAAGACATTTTCCCCCTAATTTCCTTCTACTGTTATTTTGTAGCCACTTCAGGGGACAGGAACCTGAAGAAAAATTAACAACAGCTGACTCAAGAGAAAGCAAAAAGGGGGTTTCACACATCTCCCTTGCTACCCTTATTTTTTTTCACCACACCACTCTTCCCCCTAATGTGAGTACACAAAGATAGGGCCAAATGTGGGGCTGGAGAGACGGCACAGCACTCCAGAGCACGCCACTGTCAGATTCACACACAGCTCCAGTCACACAGCTGACTCTCCCAGCAACACTATCTTAGGTACCATTTACCCCAAAGCCTGAGATGACCAACAGATTTCCTTCTGAAGCCAGTCACTCCGTTTTCAGTTTCTCACACAGAAACCCAAGTGGACACAACAGCCCTTGCTACCCAGGCGCCCTTTAATCTGTGCTCACTTTTCTGCCTTCCACTCTGCTGTCTGCCTCCCATGCCCACAAGCCAGGAATTCTTTGTTCTGCCCTTTTATCGGACTTGCTTGTTTTATTACTCTCCCCCTCTTTGGTAGATAATCTAAGCTTATGTGAAAAAGAACGTCTGGGTCAGCAGGATGGTTCAGAGGACAAGTGCTTGCTGCCCAAGCCTGATGATGGGTTTGATCCGCAGGACCACATTAAAGGCGGAGGGAGAACTGCCTCTGACCTCCACACCCACCCACCCACCACGGTCCAAGTGTTCTCTCCTCTTACCACATACACACAAGAACGTAACTCAGCCTCCTACCATTTACACCCCATACACTCTCTTCTTCCAGCCGTTCCTTCCCCAGGGGCTGCTGGACTTTCTCCCACTAAGCGCTCCCCACCACCACACAAGCTACCTGACAGAATGGTCCAGCCCACGTGCCAGAGGCAAACCTGTCAGTGGCACTTGATAAAGGCAGCCATTCCCTCCTAAAGAGGACAAACTATTGTACTTGTCACCTAGTCCTGTCACTCTCCATCATGTAAAATTTAGGTCTCAGAAAGTACTGTGACCACAGATGACCTTTGGCTAGTCCCAGGACACACCCACCACCTATAAAAGCTAGGGGCTTCCAACAGCCGACATTTCCTTGACTCTCAATATCTAGAAACCCTACAGGTTCCACAGAATCCTCGCTACCACCCAGTCTAGTCCTCTTTAAGTGGCACCGTCAGTCACCCAGGAGTTGGCCCCAAAATGAAGGCACTCTTAAGACAGAGCCAGCCTGTGATGCAAGCCTTTCTAACTCTGCCTTGTGCACAGCAGCCACTGGTGTCTATAAAGACCTGAGCCTCTTTGCACCAGGACACAGGAAGCTGAGGCAGGAGGATCACATGATCACAGGAGTTTGAGACCATCCAAATATTACAACAATACTGTGAAACCTTGTCTCAAAACAAAAACAAACTGGGCGTATAAACCTTTAATCCCAGAACTTGGGAGGCAGAGGCAGGCAGACATCTGAGTTCAAGGCCAGCCTGATCTACAGAGTGAGTTCCAGGATATCCAGGCTTTTACACAGAGGAACCTTGTCTCCAAAAACAAAAAAACAAAAGTCAAGGACTTGGTATGTAGCACAGTAGTGGAATGCTCTTTAGCATGCATGAAGCCCTGAGTTCAAATACCCATCCCACCCCCACAAACCCCTGCTGTCGTTAAAACTACAATAGCTTCTCACTGCCATTAGGACAAAACTCTGAAAATTTCCCATATGGCCTAATCGAGGCCCCAAAGCAGCTTTGCAATGTTCTCCTTTTCCTCACTGGACTCAGTCTAACACTCTGCCCTCCACATAGGCCTGGAATGTCAACCCAGCTAACCTGAGCTCATTCAGGGCTCAGTTCACGTCATCTCTACTGGAGAAAATGATCGTCTCCAATTCCTCTGTCACGGCTCACTGTCTCCTGCCGCTGGCTGTAGCCCACTAACACTGCTCTAAAATCAACTGCTCTTTCCCTAGGAGCTAGTTGGTTTAGAGAAACCACTGTTTTAAAGCTTCACTGAATTTCTGCCGAAGACTAGAGTCACTCTGAAGTAAATCTGTTTACATTCTTTTGGCTTTTTGTTTTTTGAGGCAGGGTTTCTCTGTGCTGTCCTGGAACTCCATTTGCAGATCAGGGAACTCAGAGATCCACCTGCCTCTGCTGGGATTAAAGGAGTGCACCACCATGCCTGGCTTCTTTTGGCTTTTTGTTTAAGTCTTGCTGTTTTCTTGGTTGCATGGGTATCTTGCCTATTTGGCCTGTCCTGACTTGAAGGGGGGCAAGCTCTGGCCTAACTTTATCTGGTTTCTCTCTGGATCTGTGACATTCTTATCTTTCCTCTGGAGTTGCCTTGAGTCCCAGGAACAAAGAGGACCCACTGACAACCATCTTTGTGGCTGGGCCTCCAACTCCCCGAAGAGCACTGTAGGTCTGCCTAAAGCCAGTGACTGTGGTGGGGAGGCGGCTACCTGAAGCAGAAGGAACTGCTCTTTAGAACCAGACTACAACCTGACCAGATCTCTGTAATTCTACCCCTACCTCTTGCTTTCCTGACCCAGTTCTTCCTGTTTAACCTCAAACCTGGATGGCGGGGGTGGGTGGAGCTCAGTGGGTGGTGTCAGCACCTGGAAAATGGAGTTCATGGTCACGTCCCTATTCCCAATGTGGCCACAAGGCCACTGCCACTGTCTCTTTTATTGGTGTCCAAGAGTCTAGCCCATTGGGACTGCCGGGGCTTTTGCCCTAAGAACTTCAGTAACAGGGCTGCTGAGAGGCTGAGGGGAAAGGGGATCTGTTGCCAAGCCTAACGACCTGAGCTCAATCCTCAGAACCCACATAGTGGAAGGGACTTCCTCTGACCTCCATGCCTGCACTTCACATACACGATCCTACACACATACAAAATAAATTAACATGCATCCCGGAGGGCTCTGGACAATGGACTCTTACTCAGACTATTCCCTGATGAGTAGGCCCGAATTTCAGTTCTGGAGGTGGAAGTACCACATTCAAACTCAAGCTGCCTACCATATTACTGAAGGGCACAGCTGGTCTTGGCAAACAACGGAGATGCCAAATCTGTAATTTAAAACGTCTCCCAGTTAATTTTCATAATCAAGGTGCAGAAATCATAGGTGTGGAGGTTTTTCTGGAATGTAAATTTTGCTGCTTAAAATGGCACAACCCTGGACAACTAGATTAGTAAAACAGTACTTTGGGATGAAAAAACAAGCAGGAAGTATTTAAAGAACCAAACAGTCCCTGGACTAGAAGTGTTCACTATGTGGCAGGACTTATGGCTGGGCCCCTACCATCCACCACCTACACTATTGTATTCAGAAACACATAAGAAACCAAGGCCACTATGTTGCCTTTACCCACTAGAAAATTAACTATTTCCACCTCTGAGTACCTCCTGACCTTTCCAGACTGCGCTCCTGTAACTAAGAACTCTACACTCCTCTCCCTGGTATATCTATATAAGGAAACAATCTTTGCTTTTTAGAAAAAGTGCATTTGAAGCTTATTTGAATTTCTTCACAGCAGAGTTTAAAGAAGACTTATTTCTGGAGTACTATGAAGGCCCCAACCAGAAATTACTTGCAACCATCACGTTCCCACAATCTGATCCAGGTATTTTCCGGACTGTTTTACAATACAACCAACTAAACATAAACGGATAAGATGAAGAGTCCAGGAGGAGCATGTTATTGGAAGGCACACCGGCCCTGTCCTTGGCTTTAAAGCTGGGACCCTAACCCCAACAATCAAGGGGACAGAGTAAGAGGTCTCAAAACCCTGCCCTCGGCCGGGCCTGGAAGACTAAGCCGTCCAGCCCGAGGTCAAAGGAGAAAACCCAGAAGGCTGCAGGGCGTCAGGAAGGGAGCCCGTACACCCGGGAAGCCGACCGCATCCCACTATTTTCGGCCTGAGACAAAAGATCGAAAGCAAGGCGCCGCCGCCCCTTTGCGCCCAACCC
>LOJH01066184.1:0-10374 GCA_001685095.1 Ellobius talpinus | reverse complement strand
GTGCGGGAGCTGGGCTGGACGAAAAGCAGGCCTGCTCTCCCCTATCACTACAGAAAGGTGCCCTTCTTTCATCTCTGGTACATTCCCAGGTTTCTCCTGTTGAGCACCTCACGTGCCTCCCTCCTTTGGGAGTCCCTCTGAGTCCAGCTTAGACTTATATCTGGGATCTCCTGCCTGTGGGATCCTGCAGAGACCAAAGAGAGACTGTCTTCCTGCTGGGCCCCTGTTGGGAGAGGCTTCTCTTCATGTCTGGGCAACATCTAGGTTTTGTTTCTCCCTGGTCCAACTGCTCTCTGGAGACCCTAATGTGGCGTCATTTTCTGCAGCTGCATTGATTAGTTGCATCATTAGGTCTGGTTTAATTGTGGTGCCTCTGTCGTTAATGGGTTTGCACATGGTACAGCAGGAGAAAAAGGGCTGTGGGTACTTCCATCTCCCCAGAAGATGAAGCGTAACCGTTCTTAAGCGTCATTTAAATGTTTACTGCTAGTGAATTCCTGGCACTGGTTTTTGAGGTGATATTTAAGTCCAGAGGGATATTGCAGGACCTACATATACATAATTTAATGAGGAACATGGAGTTTTCCTGTTGGAAGAGATTTCTGTGAGTGTTTATTTCAGTCCCTTTCCCCCCACTTAATAGGGGAAGAATGTGGAGTCTTGGCTAGGAAGGTGGCTAATGATGGAGACAGAACCAGGTGTGGGTCTCAGTTGGCGCGGTGAGAACCTTTGTTCCTTGATGCAGCTTCTTGGAATTTACTAAACTAAATTTACTGCCGTGGACCTGAGTGCCATTCATGTCCACATGTCGTCTGTCATTAGCTTGAAGAGGCTGCACACCCGTCTGTCAGCTGCCCTCTGAAGATGCCCTCCAACGCTGGCACAACATCCAGCTGTTGGACTCTGTTTCCAAGGAGCCGGCTGGTTTAAACCGCCTTGAAAATGGAGAGGGACTTTCTGATATGAGCGAAATACCCTTGAATTGACTGTTTTGGGGGGAAATACTGCCTTTGATACCGGGTTGGTCTCCCTACCCCCCTTGTGAGTTATCCTCAGGAGCCATTGAGGCTGCATGTGTCCTGAAGCCCTGCTGTGTCCTCCAGCTTAGCCTTAGCACACACTAGGCATGTTTCCCATGTGCTGAATTCATGGAGACCGTCCCCAGGGCTGGAGAAGAAAAAGGGTATGAACACAAATGAAAAGAAACTCCCCAAATCCCATGAACAGTGCTCTGTAACTGGAGGGGGTCAGCTCACAAAAATCCACCTGTGTGAAACCTGATTTTGGTTCTGAAGAGCGGGCAGAGAATTTACAAGATTCTCGCTGAGGGAAAATGGGATTCTCCAAGGAAAGAGAGAAAGGTCAATAGGCCCAGGGCCACTCTGCTCACAGTGGTGTCCCCTCCACTCCATCTCCACTGTCCTCAGTTACTGAAGCCAGGGATGGCTCCTGACCCAGTTGAGCCAATCAGGTTATATTTTTCTCCATTCCATGGCACAGGTGTCTGCAGCCAAGAGGGAGGCTCTCGAGTTCTGTAAGCTGTCCCTCTGGGGGTGATTTCAGCCACTTGGGAAGTGTTGTCTCCCCAAGACTTGGCAGTTGTAGACAAAGGTCTTGGTGAAGCCCTTAGCTGCTCAGCTCCTTCCAGGCTTGCCTGCTGAGCAGACCACGTGATGGCGATTGGAGCTGGGAGCCGTTTCAGATGGAACATGGGAATCAGTGCCAGTGGTTTAATTGCATTGCGAGTTATGGCCAGAAAAATAACCCAATGACAAACTTATTTTCTGTTGGGCACAAGACGCAGAGGATTAGCTACAATTAGTTCTGGCTTTGTTTTTCTTTGGCAAAGGCCTCTTTATCTTCTTTCTGATTTCTCACCTTAGTTCAGTTCTAAGTTAGTGGAATGGAAGAGTTTGCCAGGGTCCTCAGCGGGTATGAGCTTGGGCACATACTGCGTCTAAGGTTTATTGAGCACCTACGGTAGGCAAGGTAATACACTTGAACACCATACATGCAGTATCTCAGTACAGGCGTGTGTACCAAGTCTTAGGGTTCTTTTTACCATTGTGATTTCCCTACTAACTGAAAAGTTAATTGTCTAGAGATCCCATGGCCAACAACCCCTTCTGTCCTTTCCAGGTGATCCCTGCATCTGTCAGGACATCTTATCTGACACAGTCTCTCTGGCCTAAATCTGGGATTTTTTTTTTTGCCCTAATCTATGATTGCCCTGCAGTAGATAGGTCTAAGGGATGATGGCTTGAATGGTCCCCAAAGAGTAGAAAGAAATCTTGCAGAGGCTTGGGCTGCAGCTGGAGCAGCTGGCATCTGAGGGTTGACGGGAGCCCCAGCTGCAGCAAGTTAGGAGCTGCAGGAATGGGGTAGAGGGTAGCTCAGTGGGAGAGGCCTGCTCCGTAGGCTTGAGGCCCTGGGGTCTAGGTGCCACCAAGGGCTCCAGCTCAGCACCCTGCCTTCTTCTGCTTGAGATGTGAACAAGGCTGTTGCAGAGACACAGAAATGGTGGTGCTCTCAAACGCCTAGTGGCCCGAAAGGGCAGCCCTGGAGCTCTTTGTTCTTGTGCCCTATGCACTTCTGACCCTGCACCTACCAGCTGTGGCTAGCTCACTGCTCAGCCTCAGCCAGCAGATGCAAGTGTCCTGTGTTGTGACACACAGGTAGACGTGATCCCTTTGAGACTTCTGGCTTATGGATTTCCTTTGTCCTTAGGGTCATTCTGTGCTCATTGACTAATGAATTAGCTAGGAAGTAGTGGATTGATGGCATCCATGCAGTGGGAGGCACAGCTGCCAGCTCCCAAGTGACCAGAACCTGAGGCCAGAGCTCTAACATGATTACAAAGCTGGACCATTAGCCGTGTTCCCATTCCTTTCCTGTAAACTGGGCAGGTCTGCAAATGTCCCTCACCTGTGGTGAGCAGTGGGTTGCATTTGGCAGGAGGCAAAAGCTGCAGATTTGATTTATCTTACTAAGTAGTATGATTTTTCCTTTTATTGAAAACAGATTTTTTTCATATAATATATTCTGATTGTGCCCCTCCCCCTGCTTTGGCCAGTTCTTCCCCTCCTCTCCCATCTGGATCCACATCCTTTCTGTGTCTTCTTAGAAAACAAACAGGAATCTAAGGAATAATAATAAAACACAATAAAATAAAACAAAAATCAACAAACTAGAAAAAGCCAAAGAAAAAGCACAAGAAACACATATAGATGCAGAGACACACATGTTCAAAAAACACAGGGATCCCATAAAAACCTGAAACCAGAAGCCATAATATATATGCACAGAACCTGTAAGGTAAAAAGAACAATGCCCTGAAGGTTTTTAAAAATAAAGTTAACATTATGAGACAAAGAACACCCAAAGATGGCATGAGTTCATCTTGTGTTGGCCATCGACTGCTGGGCATGGGGTCTCCCTTTAAGAGTGGTTTGTTGGTACAAACCCATGCAAGCCCTGTGCATGCTGGCACAGTCTCTGTGAGCTCATATGTGTGCCAGCCTTGTGTCTAAAAGGTTTTCACTCCTTGGTATCCTCCATCCCCTCTGGCTCTTACACTTTTCCTGCCTGTTCTTCCATGGGGTTCCCTGAGCCCTGAAAGGAGGGATTTGATGGAGACATCCCAGTTAGGACCGAGTGTTCCAAGGTCTCTCACTTTCTGCATTATGTCTGACTGTATTTGTTTCCATCTGCTGCAGGAGGAAGCTTCTCTGATAATGACTGAGCAAGGTACAGATCTATGAGTATAGCAAAATGTCATTAAGAGTCATTTTATTAGTACATTTAAAAAAAAAGAACAGTAATATTTGGCTTTACCCCAGGTCCCTGGTTATATAGTTTCATGTTCTCGGTCATCCAAGCAATGTTGGGTATAGGTTCCGTCTTATGCAGTGGGCCTTAACTCAAATAAGATACTGGCTGGTTACTTCTACAAGCTTTGTGCTAGTATTGCACCAGTGACTTTTGCAGGTGGGTCATTCTTGTAGATTTGTAGCTAGGTTGGTGTTTACCTTTCTCCTTTGGTAGCACATAGAGTGCCTGCCAGCACTCTGAATACTCATCCATAAGGAATGAAGGCCCTAGGTCAGTACCAGCTTTACTACGCAGTGTTCAATGAGTTGGGTAGGTGTTGTCTTCAACAATAGGGCCTTACCAGCTGTTTGTGGAGGGCTGGCAATAGCTTTGGCAATAACCTGGTTGTTTGGGGCGTCCCATGGGATCCTTTTGGTCAAGAATTCTATTAGATGTAACCCATTCCCAGTACTGGAGGTCTGGTTGGTGCTGTCTCCCCTGTTATTTAGATC
Organism: Ellobius talpinus; assembly: GCA_001685095.1. NCBI lineage: Eukaryota > Metazoa > Chordata > Mammalia > Rodentia > Cricetidae > Ellobius > Ellobius talpinus. The sequence goes on along the minus strand of LOJH01066184.1, from coordinate 6,052 downwards.
ACTTTCATATCTGTATATATTTAGGAAGCTTCTACTGTATTAGATTTTCATATTACCCCTCAAATGGCTTTTAGTTTGAGCTGTCCCTCCCCATATTCCCTCCCTCACTATTCTCCCTGTTAGTTCTAGTCTCCCTCCCTCCATAACTACCTATTCTATTTCCCTTTCCTAGGAAGACCCATGCCTCCCCCAACCAGTCCCTTATTCTCTATTCTCTGCCTACCCTCTGTGGTTACATGGATTGTAGCTTGCTTATCAATGACTTAACAGCTAATATCTACATACAAGCAAATGCATACCACATTTGTCTTTCTTGGTCTGAGTTACCTCACTCATGATGATGTTTTTTCTAGTTCTATTTACCTGAGAATCTTTAAATGGTCTGAGTAATATTTCACTGTATAAATATGCCAAATTTTCTTTATGTTGATGAACATCTTGGGCTGTGATTTGAATACAAGTAAAAAACCCAGCTTTTGGGTGTTGGAATGAATCTCTGTTTATCCCCTTTATCTTTCAAATGGAGAAAACAAAGGATGAAGAAAGGAAATGCCGTTAGTTAGGTCCCAAGGAGAATAAAGGCAGAGCTACACAGCCCTCTACATGCTCCTGTGAGCATCTTATTACACACACCCAGGAGCACCAGAAGAAGATCATGCTGCAGTGGCCTTATCAGTGGCTGTGGGATGGGGAGAAAATCATACTGGAGTGACCTCATCAGTGGCCATGGGATGGGTTTTTCTGCTGTGGCCTCATCATTAGTGGCCGTGGAATGGGTTCTTCTGGTGTGGCCTCATCAGTGGCCATGGGATGGGTTCTTCTGCTGTGGCCTCATCATTAGTGGCTGTGGAATGGGTTCTTCTGGTGTGGCCTCATCAGTGGCCATGGGATGGGTTCTTTTTCTAGATAGCTGAAGTTTCCATGGTGGTGAATCTTCTCGGTCTAGCCTCACATGGATGGTGGTGATCACTTTCAGACACGTGAGCAAGGAGCGGGTGTCATGGAAGAAAACTTCATTGTTCTTTATGGTAATAAAGGCTTGTTAGTGCCCCTCAGATAGGCAGGCAGCAAATGAAGTCTCCAGAGACTGGATGACATCACTAAGAAAGAACCAGAGGATTCTCTTGCTCACTCAGCAGGATCTGGGTCAGTAGACATCATTTTTCTAAGACATTTATCTTCCTCTTCCCATGTGAGACAGGCTTAAAAGACAGCTGTGAACACAAAAGCTTGAATCAAACAGGTATACGCTGTANNNNATACGCTGTAACTCTGAGGGAGCCAGGTAGCTACAGCTTTCTCATTCATATCAACAATTCCCCATAATGTGGTTTAGATTGAGAATTTACTTCTGAGTTCTGTAAGATGACGACACACAGCCAAGATGCAGTTGTGTCTGTTGGAAGATTCTCAGGTAAGTTGAAAATGTCATGGGAAAGATTGCCTCTCTCCTTGGCATACAGGAATCAACCTCAGAATCCTGTAGGTAACCATGGAGATAGCTTCACACCCATTTTTTTTATGGCATCATTGTTGACCATGGCCAAGTTAGAGGGTCAGTCTGCGTACCCATGAGCAGGTGAACAGAAGAGAAAATGTGGATTATAGACACAATAGAGTATTAGTCAACCTTAAAGAAAAAATCCCCTTGTTGGCGGGAAGATGGGAGGAATGGGACCAACATATAATGTGGAGAAGACAGCCTTGGAGAGATATTCCTGCATGTCATCTCCTACATGTGTGGCTGTATGGGTGAGAAGGAAGACAAGGGAGAGGACCTGGAAGCTGAAGGACACTATGAGGGTGTAATTTGAGTACATGTGACGAGAATTAGCTATATGTACATCTCAGGGTGGCGTGATTGTGTTCTGTGTAATTAATGCACACACTATTTTTAATTTAGAAGAATGTGAATTGAAAGTGTCTGGGCTTACAACAAGATTAGAGGCTTCCCTTGTGAGAGTCAGTCATGTGGCCATTCCTGTCTTGTGACCACTCCTCTAGGTCTTGATTTTTAGCCTTTAGTGGGTATTGTTCCATTACATCTGTGCATAGTCTTCCTCAGGAGAACCTTCTAGGGTGTGGAAAACTCTCCCCTCCTTTCTCTTTTCTTCATCTCTCTTCTATTCTCCTTGCCACATTCTTGACTTTTTATGAGGATTTCCTGGAAACTGCATGAAATTTTCTATTTCTGTGAACAAATGCAAGCATGTAAATTTTACTTTCCATTTCACTTTTGGAGGAGGTGTTTATTCCATATTTATTGTAGTATGTCACACTATTCTTGTTCCATGGTTTTGACATCTTTTGGTATTTCCTTCCGACTTTCCGACTTTCCTTCCTTCTTCTAGTTATACTGCTGCCCTGTGCAAAGCTCTGCTTAGGTGTCTGGTAATATTCAGTCTGGGTCCATAGTTAAGGGGACTTCAAAGCCATCCAAAGTCTTCAGTGTGCAGGTGGGCTTGTGGGTCCCCAGCCTCACTGAAGGTGCCGCAGCTCTATAAGTTAGGCTTGATTCTCTTGATTTTAAAAATAAGAAAATGGAAACTCCGTTGGAAAAGTTTGCCCCTAGCGCAGAGCAAGCTGGTGGCATACCCCGGATTGACATTCCACACTTCTTCGGCCTTGGAAGGTATGTGGTGGCCTTTCCTGCATTTCCGCTGTGTCCTACACCAGCTATTTGTAGGTGGTCTCACTCAGAGACCTAGTCTTGTCACTGGGATGACCATTTGGTCCACCCCCTAACTGCTCTGGGCAGCACATCTGGCTGCCCCTCAGCCTCCTTGGCTGGGAGAGTCTGAATTTTCCTTTATGATCTACTGGTGAGAATTCAGACAGCCGACAGCTCCAGCATTGTGGCTTTCATCTTTGTATGTATGTGCACACATGCAAACACCTCAAAATATGATTTTGGAGTGAAGTTTTCCCATGAAGGCAAAGAGTTCTAAACTGCCCACACCTCCAGAGGGGGCGCGTACTCAGCTGCTTTTGCCGAATTGAATGTTTCTCTTTCTTCCTTGAACTACGTCAGCTGGGCCTGTTGAAGCTCTTCCTTCAGAGCAGCAGCCGGCCTGTGACAGTCTTCTTTAGGTCTTTGTTATCATGCCTTCACTGAATAAAGTCATGGACTTCATCCTGACGTCTTCATATGTGTTTGCTATGTAGTTTTCCCATCTCCACCTTCCAATACCATCTCTTGGTCCCTTCTTCCTCACTTTTGTCCCCTTGCTCTTTGCTAACAGGCCCCTTCATCTGCCCATTTAGTCCCTGCCATCCTGTCTGTGATAGCCAAGGTGTTGTCCATTATTCTAGGTCAGATCAACTAGCCAGTCCAGTCACTCTTTTATTAGTTTTCTTTACTCTGAAACATGTCTTTAAACACCTATGACTGTCCCTCTATGTCATTTCTGGAAGCGTGTCATTGTCACTGTCCTGCCTGGACCAGTAGAAGGGTTTCTAACTATAACTCTCCCTTCTCTCTCCTTTTTATCATCCCCGCCTCCCCCTGTCTCCACCCCCCTCTTTTCTTGAAAAAGATCGTAGTGTATTCACCCTTAAAATGATGTTGTGACGTGCTTGACAGTACGACTGAGCCTCAAGGACGTCTGTAGTCTGTCTCACACACAAGTAGTAACTGCTGGATGAGCTCCCTTGTATGATGTAATAGTAAAAACAATCACAGGGACAGCAGAATGGTGGATGTTGGGTTATGGAAGGGGTAAATGGGGTGCTGGTGTTTAATGGGTACAGAGGGTTGTGATGTTGGGTTGTAGAAAGAGTAAATGGGATGCTGTTGTTAATGGATAGAGAGTGTTGGGTGCCCAGGATGACAAAATTTTTGAGTGGTTTATAAAATGTGTGAACAGACCTACCATTACTGAAATATATACACCACAGTTTTAACTTATAATGGGTACAGTTTCCTCTGGGCATGATGACAGTGTTCTCAAATTGGTTGTGCTGGTTGGCACACAAATCTGTACTAACAACCAGTGAACGGTATGAATTGTGTTGTATAAGGAGGATGGTATAGACAATGTGAAAACTCTAATTTCAAATTCTCCCTTTAGCACCCCATTTCTCCTATGCACTGGGAACAGACTCAGCAGTGATTTTCACAGGAAGAGATCTGGCTCAATCCCAAAGCCAATGTCAGCCTGTTCAGAGCTGAAGCTCCCTAGAAAGACTTGAGCTGGCTGTGCCCCGCCACCCATCCATCTGGAGCAGAGGACAGGACGGGTGGAGAGTGTTCTCTGATGGCAGAACAGTTAGAGGGTGTCATGTGTCATTTTAAAATTTTTAATATCATCTTATCACTGGGCATGAGAGCATAGTCATGGACACTGCACAGGCTGCTGAACCCTGCCCTACACAGATGCAGGGGCTTTGGGCTCCATGCAGCATCCGTATGTTATTCATTCGGGAAACAGGAAACCCTCTCTCTCAGGCCCTGAAGAGTGAAGCTGTCTTTGATATGTGAACATACCATCTTAGACATTCTGTGCATGGGGTAGTTTGCTTAGGAGTAAAATATATATGAAACAGACAGAAATAGTATAGCAAGAAATGTGGTTGGATCCATATGAGGCAAATCACAAAAATTGACAAAAGTTGACTGAGAGGATGCTAGTAAGCGGGGATGTGTGATGTGGGTTCTCAGAGTGCCATGGAGACGTCAGTTCTCACTAAAGAACTGTGTCAGTTTTGCTCCGTCCTAATCAACATCCCAGATTTTCTCTCTTTCTCCTCTTTTTGGAATGTGTCAAGTTGTTCTCAAATACTTGAAGAATAAACTGGCTGAAATTGCCAAGAAAATTTTGAAAATTATTTATAATGAGAAGAAATTTGCATTTCCAGATATAAATGTCCTCAGATGATGCTAATTGGGACCATGTGGTTTTCATTTTAGGAGTATACCCATGCATGGAACAGCTCGGTCCATAACTGCCTAGCATAAAAGCCAGGGGAAAGGGTAAATTACTGAAAGTATTCTAAATTACCTACTTGGAAAAATATGGTTGAACCCTTTTCTTATACAATATCCCAGAAAAAAACTTCACTTGGGTTTGTTTAAATCCAAACGTTATTTTGTTGCATGTAAAGATCTGCAGCCCTATAAATCTGAGCCATCTCTCCAGCCCCTGGAAGTTTAGTAACACTGTTAGAAAGGGAAAGAGGTCCTCCCCAGTGTGGCTGTTCACTACTCTGTCGGTAGAAGTGTAGCTTGGCATCTCTTTGGGTTCAAGCAGCTTGGCAGATGTTTCTGAAAAGTGTAGCAAGCCAGTGAGCACTATCCCAGGAACACCTGTCTGAGGACCCTTGTAAGTAGCTGGCACGGAGGTAGCCGTGGGTGTCCTGTGCCAGCAGTCTGTCCATTGGTGACAGCTCAGGAAGTGGGAGCATACTATCCATATAGCAGAGAGGGCTATTAAAGAAATTATTTTAAATGTGCTTGATTTGATATACTTTATACAATTTTAGTGAGATAATAAGACAGCTATAAAGATATGTCCACATCGTGATAAAATGATTTATTCTCGGAATGACATTGGGAGGATAGATGGCACAGTGTGTTCTTTGTGCCTCCATGTGGTTGTTCTTTAGACTTTAATGGTTTTCTGTATTTTCTTCATCTCTGAGCTTTTTTTTTAAACCTTCCTTAACCAGAATCTTGTTTTCTGGAAGCCCTTAATATTTAAGCAAAAAAATTCTTGGCAATTTCAGGAATTACACGCTCCCGCGGCTATTAACGTTTAATGGCTTACATTAGAGAAGTATTTATTTATCCTATGCGTGACTATTTTCCTGCTTGCCTCTCTGTGTACCACATGTGTACGGTAAAAGGCACATGAGGACACTGGCTCCCCAGGAACTGGAGTTATGGATGACTGCGAGCTGCCATGTGGGTGCTGGGAACTAGAACCTGGGGTGCCTAGAAGAGCAGCCGGTGCTTGTGACCGCTGAACCATCTCTCGAGCCTCAGCAGTTCATTTCTTTTTTTAATTTTTATTTTATTATTATTATTATTAAAAATTTCCACCTCCTCCCCTCC
>LOJH01066181.1:0-10375 GCA_001685095.1 Ellobius talpinus | reverse complement strand
AGATCTCCTGAGTAAACTGGGAGCATGGGGACTGTGGGAGAGGGTTGAAGGGGAAGGGAGAGGCAGTGAGGGGAGCAGAGAAAAATGTAGAGCTCAATAAAATCAAAAAAAAGAGAAAAAAAGAAAGACTTCAATGCAATTTAAGCCCATAGTTATGCTTCCTATAAACTGTCCTAAGAGGACCAATGGAACTTTTTGGTAGTAAAAAGCTATGTGGCTGCAAAGGGAGGGCCTTAAGGAGACAATTTTCATTAAAAACAAAAATTATATATATATATATATATATATAAAATACTATGTGTGGAAAAACAGAAAGCATTTCCACCCAAATCAGGAACAAGCAAGGGTGCCCACACTTTCTTAGCTTGGGTAACAAGACGAGAAACAGAAATAAAAGTGATACAAATTGGATATGAAGAAGTCAAAGCATCCTTATTTACAGATATTATAATTCTATACGTATCATCTGTAAAGACTATAAAGACATTACTGGAAGCACTTAGATCTTATACACACTTTCAGGAAGTGGCATGCTAGAAAGTTAACAGAAAACTCAGCAGCTTTCCTACATATGGGTAACAAAGATGCTTAGGAAGAAGTTGGGGGGAACAATGTCATTCAAAGGGTTGGTTCTTTGAAAAATGATATTGACAAATTCCCTATAAAATTAACCAAAAGAAAGACAGAGAAGTCAAAAAAATAGAGATTAAAAAAGGAGACAATACAACAGTTTCCAGTGAAATCCAGAGGACCATCAGGTAACAGAAAACATGTTAAAAAAAAAAAAAACAAACCTATAAAACCTGTAAGAAGTTGATGAAGACCAGCCTGAGCTACCTGAGACTCTGTCTCCACCTCTCCTCCCACACCATAGAAATGTGCGCATACCTAGGACAGGAAAACAGAAGCGTGATGATTTGGACAGAAGCAGGCCAATGAAAGAAAATGGGTACAGAGGTGCAGTAGGGGTGGATATGAGGGAAATATATATATATATATATAATATGAAAATGTCAAAACAAAGTTTATTTTATGATCGTTGAAAATGTTCATTTAAGTAGGGCAGTAGTGGAGCAAACCTTTAATCCCAGCACTCAGGAGGCAGAGGCAGGAGGATCTCTTTGAGTTTGAGGCCAGCCTGGTCTACAGAGAGAGTTCCAGGACAGGCTCCACAGCTACACAGAGAAAGCCTGTCTTAAAAAACCAGAAAAAAATGTTAATTTTAAAATCTGTATATGGCAAAGAAGGACAGTCACAAATCAATTATTTACATTATTAAAAGTCAGTAAGGCAAGAGGCATTTAAAACCAATATAAACAGAAGAAGGGGTAATACTAAGATCAAAGTGGAAACCAATTACACAGAAAACAGAAAAATGGTATTAATATAAATTACATCCAAATCTTGTGTGGAGGTCAGAGGACTCTCGTCCCACCATTGTGCTCTAAGCCAGCTGGCCCATGAGTTTCTGGCTGATTCTAAGCCTCTACTTCCCATTTTACTGCAGGAGTGTTGGGTTTACAGACGCATGCTATTGTATACAGGTTTTTTTTTGTTTTTTTTACAGGAGTGGAGGGGGGCGGGGGGCAGGGTAAGCGCTTTTACTTCCGGAGCCATCTCTCTGGCCCACAAGGTTTCATTCGAATGAGGCAGGTGGTAGTATTACTAAAAAGACGATAAACATATGGGACTCCTTTTCTTAGAGGTCTGCCATAGCGCTTGAGTCTTCTGATTCCCAAGTTCCTCTAGAAGAGCAAAATCTCATTAACTGCTCCAATGTCATCAAGGTCTTGGGAAATCTGAACTCAAGGGGTCTTCATAATCCCCATCCTGAGAGCTAACTCACCTTAAAATGTAGAGCAGCGTATTCTAGAGTTAATTTACCTAAGCGTGAGAGCGTAGCCGAGTGGCCAGGAGGGCGAGCAGAGGCATGCATTAGGCCTGTGGCTGTAAAGAGAATCAGTTCTGCCACAGCCCTTCTCTCCCACTCTGCCTCACATAGGCAGCCATATTTACACTGGGGTGTGTGTGTGTGTGTGTGTACAATTCACAAACTGCACCTCAGTATCTGGAAACTATAACAGATAATGGTAGAAAGTAGGTTGAAACAAACTTACCTTGGGGTGGAAAGCGAAGCACATCCCGGGAGCCAGTCGAGAGATCAGAGCCTCGCCCTTCTTTTCCTTCTCTGCTCCCTTTTTGGTGCTCACAGCAGTAGTTCGCCTCAGCCTCATCAAATCTGTGTGGAAAGAAATGTGCACGCGCATATGTTTGTGTGTGTATACATATACATGGGTATGAATACATGCACAGTTTGCTATTTAACTGCACGAGAAAGCACACTTAGCATCACATCTGTCTCTTTTGAAAATCAACTGTATGCATATGGTTAGATAAAAATTGGGACAAAACAAATCTGGATGCTCAGACAGCAGTGACCAACTCCAGGTTTTCCACCTACTGACCAAGCCAAACTCTGTCACCTTTCACACAGAAAGGCTTCTCATCTGGAATCTTTAGTTCAGCATCTGAGAAAATGGGCTCTCCTCTAGTTTTTACCATGACAATCCAGTCCTTTTCGAATAATCCACTTGGAGATCCTTCCATCAGCTGATATCGACACCAAGATTTCTCTCTTGTCATCCCCCGTGGTTCCTCTGTCTTGCTCTATCCACTGCAGTTGCCAAACAGGTCCCAGATGTTTCTGAGGTGACTCGCTAAAACAAGCAAAAATGCCAAATACAAATCATTTAAATAAGTTGGAAGACCTTGGCATATAAGTGATAAGAACAACCCCCCAAATAGTCATTCTTCTACTCATGTAACGACTCTTTTGTTGTTCAAACCCATACTTGAATTATTTTGCATTTTTATTCATCCGGTGGGGCTGGGGTGGGGCTGGGGGGTGTTGCAGGTAGCCCAGGGCACATGTGCAGGGGTCAGACAATAGTGCTAGAGTCCACTCTCTCTTCCATGATAGGAGTCCCAGGGATGAAATCCATCTCAGGTCATCATGTTCAGTGAAAAATGTCTTTAACTGCAGAGCCATCTCATTGGCTCCTTTTATTTTATTTTTTTTAATTTATTTATTTAGTTATTTCCTTATTTGTGTACTCAAGAACCAAACTTCTAAATAGTTAAGCACTTTACTTTAATATTTTACATGGTGTTTCTTATGTCTTTCAAAAGGAAATTTTTACTGACCTATAATTGTATTGACTTTTTAAAAAAATAAAAAGAAATATAAAAGAAAACATTTTCTTCTTAGGATCTATATTTTTTGCTTTATATATTCACTCTTTAGACATGTTGAATAAGTAACTTTATTTTTACAGTTTCTTTTCCATTATTCAAATCAATTAGTCTTTGGACTGTTATTCAAATAGACAATCCCTGCTACATTTCATTATTCTCTCTATACTTTTAGGATTACCCACTGGTTTGCTTCTGAGATTTAACTTTTTAAAAAATTGAAATTATCTCTCAGATTACTGACCTTTTCGATCTGATGAATAGAGAGCTCTATTCCTATTATTTATTCCCTTGACTATTTTATATAAACTTTCCAATACAATAAATAGCTTTGAACTTACAGTAAAAGATGGCTTTAAAGATTTTGTTAAACAAATACGGGCCCCTTTCCTAGAAACAAGCAGCAGGGTCCATGCTGGCGAACCTATGCAAATAATTGCAGTAGTAAGAACCTCTGCCTTGATGACTATAGCTAGTCTCAGCTAAGCTTATTCTGACTCTGCTACAAATAATATGCCACATCTTAGCCACTCTGAAATTTGGTCTAAACAAAACAAAAACAGAAACAACCACCTAACTCGTTTAAAACTATCTCTTTTTTTTTAACCTGCCTGTATTCTTCTTATCACCCACTAACTCATTCATTCCTTCTCAAACATGCACTGCTGGCACATGCTAAATATTTCATGACATAATGAGAATATAGAGGAAAGCATCCCCGCCCCGCTCTCACTGAGATGACACAGGAGCTCAGAAAGATCCACCAGTCCGTCTCCTCAGCAACAGTTAGATTAAGGCGTGTGGGGTACGCACAAGAAGAGAATGAAGTTTCTCAGAGGAGATAATATCAAAGCAATTGTTTAAGAATATCCATAAACCGCTAAGCCAAGATAAGTGTGTTGGTAAGGCAGGGAGAGAAGAGGATGGGGGAGGCAGTAAGGGTGACAGACTCCAGCTAGAGACAACAGGAGGGAGCATTAGGCATTTTGAAAACAATGGTATTATAGTCTCAGAAAGAACAGAATATTCACTTCAAAGGAAAAACATTCACTCTTATAACTGTTCCTGGGGCAGAGAATAAGCATGCCTCCCGCGTTTGCTCATCTGGTTGGTGGACTCTCACCTGCTGTCCAGAACTGGAGTGTTACTGCTGCTCTGCACGTTATAAACCGCAACCGTGCCGTTGTAGTAGCCAACTGCTAGCAGATTAGGTGAGCCGATTGAAAAGTCCACAGACGTAACCCCGTATGGACTCTGATAAATGCGCTCTGGCCACTGTGGGGGAAAATGGTCTCTTTACATTTTGGGCATTTTTTACAGAGCACAGTAAGGTAGCGTGTGATGACGGCTGAGGATATCTTGTGCTGGTGGGGAGTGTGAGAAGTTAGTCTAGTTCAGTTACTCCTGTCCATAGCTTCTACCAAACATGAAAACAAATCTTCAAACACTTATTTCCTTAACTTACTATAAAGCCTTAATCCTCAATGGCTTTATGAATGCATTATGGACTTCTGCATAAGTTGTCCCATATTGGTACTCCTCCATCAAGGATGAGTGTGACCAGCACATATTTCACTCCTGATATAAACACACGATGAGCTGCAAACAGATCATGCATCTTCTGCCATTTGCTTTAGAAACCTGGATTGTTCCATGATTTCTACAAAGCAAGTAGAAAAAAAAAATCTTCCCAAACTCTCTAAGCTACTTCTTTTTACAACTCTGTCATGGCTGAACTAAATCCTTTCCTCTGTCTAATCCCTATGTGAAAAGGAGACAAGCTCTTGATGACAATTCTGCCAATCCTCCCGTATTACGACAGCTTATTCCTCTCTGCATTAACCCAGCAGTCTGATGGACCACGGCTACTCACAATAACTTTAATCACTGTGGATGCTCTTTTACCCTCCACGTTTGCAGCTTCACATTTTACTTCTGAGTTAAATTAAATGAAAGTTATACAGCAACAGATGGAGCAGGGCTATTTAGTTAAAAGCCTATTGTCACTCTCATTCTCCTTATAAAATTCATACTGGTATTAAGCTAGAAATCTGGGTAGCTAGATATCTAGATTGACTGATAGGATTGCCCACTGGCTTGACTCTGAGATTTAATAGATTTTTCTGAGAAAACATGATTATTTCTCAGACTACTAGCTCTTTTTCTAAGAGCTGAGTGGAGGGTTCTATTCCTATTATTGATCCCCTTGGTTACATGTTTTGTTTTGCAAGGGTCTTCAGGTACAGACTCCTTTATACTTAGCTGTGATAACACGGTAGATAAAAGATGCTGGGAATGTATTGTGTGGAGCCATAAATGATTTCCCTTCACCCCATGTAAAATAAAAACAAACTGGGCATATTATGGATTTAAGCTATAAGGAACAATGAGGACCAGGGAGGTGGCTCTGTTGGGAAAGTCCTTGCCTTTTCAAGCCTGAATTCCAGTTCCAGAAGCCATGGAGAAACTGGGTTCTGGAGGCATGTGCTTTTAATTCCAGCAGAGACGAGAGAATCACAGGCTAGCTGGCCAGCCTGTCTCATCTACTAGATGAGTTCCAAGTCGGTGAGAACCTCTGAGTCACAAACAGAAGGTGGATGGGACTGAGGTAACAATCTCTAGGGCTGTGTGCTCTAACCTACACACACACACACACACACACACACACACATACAAACACACAAGTGCATGCACACCTACACACCTGGGCTCTTATACATGTGAACACACACAAGAAAATGGAAAGTCTTGACTGATAAAATATTCTGGACTTTGCTGAATTACTTACACACAGGCCTACAATGTACAAAACCCTGTCAATATTTAATGAGATTAAAAATATTCTTATTCCTGTTTGGATTACCATGGGGTTCTTTATTGACCAGCAGCAAGCCATTCCTCTTTTTTGCTCTTTAAATCCAAAGTTCCCATAGCCAACAGCCAAAAGGTCCTGAAAACCAGAAAAAGAAGACACTTAAAGGGATGACAGGAAATAGTAACAAATGTACAAAGATACCTACTAATGAACTATTTAAAAATACTGGTAAAATAGAGGGCTAGGGCTGGGGATGTGGGGCTAGGACTACAGCTCAGTGGTAGAGTGCTTGCTTAGTGTGTACAATGCTCTGAGTTCAAACTACACTAAGTATCTACTCCAAAGATATATGTTGTGGAATATTATTTTAAGATGTGTTACATTTGTTTATGTTGTGGAACATTTGTTTAATGATGCAAAAATGTGTTGCATTCTTTTATGTTACATTTGTTTAACTCTGTGAAACTTTGTTACTGTGCCTGTCTAAAACACCTACTTGGTCTAATAAAGAGCTAAATGGCCAATAGCTAGGCAGGAGAAAAGATAGGCAGGGCTGGCAGGCAAAGAGAATAAATAGGAGAGCAAGAGGGATTGGAAAGCAAGAGAAGATCAAGGAGCGAGAAAAGAAGGAGCCAGCCACCCAGCCAGCCACCAGGTAAGAGTGAAAGTCAGATTACAGAATTAAAAAAGAAAAAAGCCCAGAGGCAAAAGGTAGATGGGATAATTTAAGTTTAGGAAAGCTAGCTAGAAACAAGCCAAGATATGTAAGAATAAGCTTTTGTGTGTGATTATTTTGGGAGCTTGGTAGTGGGCCCCTCCAAGAACAAAAGAGCAAAGAGCCAAAAGAGTAAGAAAACAACCAACTACAGATACATTCACTCCTGAAGTTATTGGAATTACTAGTTGGGGAATATCTTCAGAAGCATTTTATAAAACCTGGAAGAACATCAGACTTGTTATTCTGTAAACATCTGCCTTTAAAAACAAAGAAACCAGTCCCTAGCTCAGTGGTTCTCACCCTTCCTAATACGGTGACCCTCTAGGACAGTTCCTCATGCTGCGGTGATCCCAACCACAAAATATATTTTTGTTGCTTCTTCATAACTGGAAGTTTGCTATTGTTAAGAAATGTAATGCAAATATGTGTTTTCTGATGGTTTTTGGGGGTGGTGACCCACAGGTTTAGAATCTAGTTTGTCTGCCTCAAGATTGTTTTGGGAACTCTGCCAGCTATCTGCATTTGAATTCTGGCTGCTTCGTTTCCTGTTTGGGTGAGGTTAGAGAAATTATTGTCTCTGTGCCTCTAGCTCCCTGTCAACATAGTGGAGGATCTTACTCCAACAGGTAAGTTAGTACGAGGCCAGAGATCGGCACTTATGAGCATGGAGTGCTCTTCCAGAGGACCTGAGTTCAGACCCCAGGACCCACATTGTGCTCACAAACACCTCTAACTCCAGCTCCAGAGGATTGGTTTGCCTTTGGCTTCTTAGGGCACTGCATTCAAGTGAACATGTTCACACACAAACACATATACACATAATTTAAAAGAATAAATATAAAATATTTTTTAAAAACTTTAAGCAGTTCCTGGCAAACATGAAGTGCTGCATAATTTTAACAGTATTAATAGCAGTGGTGCTGAGTAATCCCATTTTTACACATTGGCATGGTCACTGTTTTAAGCACACCCTTCCAAATATGACTGCTTGAGGAGATGAAAAATGTAGGTATATGAATTTTGGTACAGGTTAAAATAAGTCAACCACACACTATTTTCTAGTATATGTCACATCATCTGACATGGACTTGGAGGGTACCATGAGCCAAGCACACTCTTAAAATAAAGATGGTAAACTGAGCAGTAGTGGCGCACACCTTTAATCCCAGAACTAGGAAGGCAGAGGCAGGCTAATCTCTGTGAGTTCGAGGCCAGCCTGGTCTACAAGATCTAGTTCCAGCACAGGCTCCAAAACTACAGAGAAACCCCATCTCAAAAAACAAAATAAGATAAAGATGGTAATGTTTTTATATGTAAGGAGAAAAATAACTATTTGCATTTTCTCCTTTTTTAAACATAAACTTCATTCAGAGACATTTAAAAAATAGGTATTACAGCCAGGTTAAATCCTTTGCCCATGGCTGAATAAAAACAAAGAAACAAGCAACAACCCTTCATTCTAGAATTTGCCAGTGAGGACCAGCAAGACGGCTCGGCTCAGTGAGTAGAAGTGTGTCCCACACGATGATGACCTGAGTTCAGGGCCCAGACCCCCTCCCCCCACAGACAGATGCAAGGGCTCACATTGTAATTCCAGAGGTGAAGACAGTACAATCATTTGGAGATTCACTGACCAGCTAGCCACACACACGCACGCACGCACGCACGCACGCACGCATGCACACACACATGAAAATTTACAAAAGACTGTCCTTTAAACACTAGGCTGGAATTGTTAGAGCATTTGGGGACTTACTGGATTTGCTTTATTCCAGGCAAGGCTGCTCACATTAAGGCCTTTAGTTAAGTCACAGGTGAAAGACCAGAGCCGCTCCAGATTGGCTGGTATTGTTGACTGCTCTGTGGCTATCTCTAGTTCCAGTTCCAGATCCATTTCCATCTCTTCTTTGTCCTCCTTACTCTCCTCTGTTTCCTTGAGATTTTCTTCTTCCTTAACTTCTTCCAACTCTCCAGGTTCACGTTCTAAAGTTAAATCAAACAGAGATAGCATTGCTCTCTATACCAAAGAATCTGAATAGGTTCCCTGTCACTGATACTTAAAGCACCACTGGATCTGCTGGAATACACAGCAAAGGGATGGGGCCCCTGAATGGCAAGTCAGATCGACTGAAGCATTCTGAGAGCAGACTTTCTGGTCCCTCGGAGAACAGGCCAGAGTAGCACATCAAAATGCTGCTACCTTGAAAATGTAAAGCAAGCTTTGTGCTTTCTTTGTTAGGAAGGGGCCAACAACTTTACCTTAGAAAGTATACAGCTCAAGTCTGGGGAGATGGCTTAGTGAGTAAGAGTGCTTGTTCTGCAAACATAAGGACCCAAGTGTGAATTTCTGGAATGCAAGAAAAAAGCTGAACATGGTCGCACATGCTCATAACCCTAGGATTGTGGGGCAGAGAGACACAGATCCTAGAAGAACACAAGAAAAAAAAGCTGAACATGGTCACACATGCTCATAACCCTAAGACTGCAGGGCAGAGATACTCAGATCCTAGAAGAACACAAGAAAAAAGCTGAATATGGTCACACATGCTCATAATCCTAGGATTGTGGGGCAGAGATATGCAGATCCTAGAAGAACACAATGAAAAAGCTGAATATGGTCACACATGCTCATAACCCTAGGATTGTGGGGCAGAGATATGCAGATCCTAGAAGCTCACTGGCTGGCCAGCCTATCCAAAAACAGAGGAACTTCCGATTGAGTCTGAAGCCGATAAGGCAGAGAGCAAATCCCTTCTTCCCTAAGGTTCCTTTCTCAGGTATTTTGTTATGCAACTAGACAAGTAATCCTGGTATGAAGCTATAACCATTTCAGCACTGGAATTTAAATCACCACCTTTATAATAATTTATAATAATTATAATATTTTATAATAATACTATTTATAATAATTCACTGTTTTTCTCCAAGGTCCATCTTCTTTCTAAATAAGCCAAATATATGAGGGGAACAAAAAATGTCCTAGGAGCCCATCTGCCTGCTTATTTAAAGTCCTTGGCAGTAGCGCTTGCTAATCTATATCTCTTGACGAATGTGCTGTTGCCTTTGGTTCGCTGTCATTATCATCCAAAATTTGCATAAGAATTCAGTCCCGTGAAGTAGAGTCTATGGGTTTTGAGGAAAAATGACTGACATATACTACCCATTACAGTATTGTTCACAATAGCCTCACTCTCCTGAAAAACCTACTCTCAGATTGCTTATCCCTGGATGCACCCTCAACCCTGGCAATCACTGCTCTTCCCATTCTCTACATAGATGTCTTACGGTTGGAATCACAGCTTGTGGCATTTTCAAACTGGGTTTGTTTACAAAGTAACATGCATGTAGGCTTCTTCCATGTCCGCCCAAGACTCCATTACTCCGCACTGAGCAATGTCTGTACCTCAGTCCATCCATTTACTTTGTCACGGAAATCTTGCTTGCTTTCAAGTTTGAGGAATTATGAAGTTTTCAGGTTCCCATAAACACTGTGTGGAGGGCTTTGTGATGAGTGTGGGTACTCATTTTCTGCTCATCTGAGTGGCTAGCAAGATGCAGTTGGTAGACGGTACAGTGTGGGTACTCATTTT
>LOJH01066179.1:0-10375 GCA_001685095.1 Ellobius talpinus | reverse complement strand
GAGAGAGAGACAGAGACAGAGACAGAGAGACAGAGAGAGACAGAGAGAGAGAGAAGAGAGAGAAGGGGGTGTGGTCACTCACTTGCATGGGGACTGTCCCAGCAATGAGACTTGCCTTAGGTAGGCCCAAGAATGCCTAGGAAAGACATAGAGGAAGTTCAGCAGCTTCCTTCGAGAGTTCTCTGTGGCTAGGGCATCAAGGCAGGCAGGAGCACAGCCACATGCCTTGGATCTAGGGCACTGAGGTTGCCCCCCATCTCCTTCCCAGGGCCTTCAGGGGTTGTTTTAAAATAAAGAGAATTAAGCAGGGATATGCTGTAGGGTTCAGGAGAAGTCACACTTCTAGGTGACTGTCCCTGGCAAGGGCAGAACTACATTCCTTAGACCACACTAGGGTGGGGGGAATTTAATACCATCCATATCCGTGGATGTAGGTCACTTACCTGCATGGGAGTGGAGGCGAAGTTTCTTAAAGGTTGGCACCCTTAGGTAGGCTAACACAATGATGCCACAGGGGACTGGCTGCCAAAGAGCTGCTGTTTGCTTCTTCCTGGGTAGGACAAGGTAATCTGATACCTCTTCTTGTTCAGGAGGGACTCTGGGTCCCCAAAGCACTCCTTGGGTCTTTCCCCAAAGGATGTGTGTCACATGAGTGCGTGTGAGATACCCAGGCTGTCTCTGACAGGCCTTATGAGGGAGCATGTCATTCTTTGACTGCACATGGCTGTGTGGAATCAAATAGGTGTGAGAAGTCACGCCTGGCATACTGTGCTCTATCTGTGAACGTTTCTGGTGTGCTCACCTGCACATGGGATATTTGGGCTGTGGCTGTGTAACTGTTGGAAAGAACAAGACACATTTCCGGGAGGCAACAGTCTTGGCAAGCGCGCGTTTGCGAGTTCTGTTTTCCGATTCTCCCCTGAGCACACCCAGAGGTCCAGTCTCGGTGAGCAGATCACAGCCCAGCTCTGTCCTGCACACACTTTTAATTAATTTGGTGCTTTCTTGTCAAGAAGACAAGCTATTTGCTTCCAGAGGATCAGATGGTGATGGATGAAATATAGGGAATAATTAAATTAGCAGTGTAATGGTGGTGCTAGCCTCAATTAAAAAAATATTTCTATTGCCATAAAGTCTGGCCATAAATTTTAGGAGCCTTGCTTTCTGGTAGCTTGCCGTGCTCGGCAGTTAGACAGCTACTCTGTGGACGTGGGTTCAGACCAGAATGGGACTGGGCTGACTGACAAGAAACATCAATGCTGGCGATTTGAAATGCCCCCTCCCTCTATGACACACCCAGAGATCTGTCTCACTACATCTAGAGATGAAAGAGTCCATCTAAGCCTCATCTTACATAGCCTCAAGGTTCAGGTGTGTTCCCGCTGTCAGCCTTATTGCTCTCTCTCCAGTTTTATGTTTCTTCTCACTTTAAACTGAAGCAGTGGGGTGACCCCCTGTCCTGGAGGTGCTGGGTGAAGAAGGACGCTGAGAACCCCAGATGTCCTCATACTGTCCATCAGGAGGCAGCCACAGTGTCTGGATCATAGAAGTACCCAGAAAGATCCTGGAAAATGATGAGCTGGCAAAATGGCCCAAGAGTACCTACAGGGTGCCAGGCAGTGTCTCCTGGACAAAAGAATCTATCCAAGGTAACAAGGGCTGAACAGCTCCAAGTGGAAGCAAAGGGTTGGGACTTCAGACAAGAAAGGTGACAGGGTAGAATGGGGGTGAGCTTGTGATTGCAGGTGTCCTCATTGCACCCTGGAAAAAAAAACACTGAGAAGCACTGTGTCTCCCTCCTACTAGCACTTGCTGTGACAGCTGTTCCTTGTGGGACCCATTATGCTAATGAGTTACAGGGGCCGACCTAACAGGGCTCCTTAAGAACTGAGAGGGCCTGCATCAGGAAAGAGGAGCAGGAACAGTGCTGGGGTTAAATACAGGCCAGAAGATCTCTAGTCCTCAGACGAGGGCAAGGAAAGGGAAACGGGTTAGGGAGAAGTGAAGAAGAAAGAGGAGGAAGAGGAAGGAAGGAGAAGAGGGAAGAGGCCAAATAAGAGCAGAAGCCTCTTGACAGTGGCCTGTTTGAGAAGAAGGGACAATATTCCTCCCTGTCCCCTACCTCCTTTTATGGGACTTCTGGTACCCTTGCAATCAAGCCTGATTAAAAATGTTTCATGTTAGCAATGTCCCCACATCTTCATCCTCCTGTCCCCCTTCAGAAAAGCCCCTCTTGTACCTCAGAGCTGCCCCCCTTTTCTCTCCCTCAATGAAACTGGCTTTTTAAAAAGATCTACCTAAGACACACTATAGTATTAGCCACCTGCAGGGTGTTGCCTCAAAGCAAGGACAATGACAGGGAAGACAGCCGCAGAGCATCCTCTGATGGTAGGAATGGAGTAAGGTCTGGATTGATACCATGGAGAAAGAGGCCTTCCCCAGGGTGGGTGGTCTTCTCGGTTTCAATGAGATAATACTTCCTTTCCTGTGGCTCCTTTACTGGGCCTTAGGATTGAGTCTTGGGGTATCAGGGGCAGCTTCAAATTCTGCTGGAATCAGAGCTAGGAGTAACAAAGGTAGAGAAGAGATGGCTTACTCAGAAGTGTCCACCCTGCAAGGATACCCAAGCCAGGGAAGAACCCAAGCCATGGAAAACCCCAGACTCTTCCCGACATGCTTGGACCTGCCTCAGCCTTGGGTTCAGTACCAGGGAGTACCAGTACCAGGATCCATGGATCCTGATAAATCTCCTGAAGAAACTTGGAAGGAGGGGGAGGCAGACTTTGTCCTGCAAATGTAGACCAGCAAGGGCTCCAGGAAGAATCTAAAAGCCCCCTTTCCCTATAATGGTGGAAGCAAGGCCTGGACCAGAGGCGTTTGCCCAGTTATGCTGTGAAACTGCATTGCCTCAAACCAGCAATCTGGACTAACCCTGCTGTGTCAATGGAAGTGAGGAGGAGGAGGCCAGGGAGGACAGCCTCCTAGGTTTCTGCTAACAAGATTTGGGCACAAAATAAAGCAACATCCAACACTATCAGAATCTGCACCTTGAGTGAGGATCAAAGTACATACTCCCAGCTGAGATCAACAGGGCCAGGGAGACTAAAGCCCTGGGCTCAGCCCTGGGCTTACCTGATGCCACCACTTGGACCAGACCCCAGAAAGCCCCAGGACTGGAGAAGAGGCATAGTGAACCTTTTTTTTATCCTGCTGGTAGCTTCTTCTTCAGGTCACTGAGAATACAAATGTACTCCATAGAAGGCAATAAAGCCATTTCAATGCAAAGAGAATTCACAGTGTAGGGTTTTGCACACACCCCGCAGTATGAGAACGAAGCAAGGAGGTGAGTGGTTAATCAAGGACGGATTCTTTCAAACCCTAGAGGGGAAACGATTTAGGAAACAAGAAGCTATTTAGGAGCATAACAGTTAAAGATTATGGAGATTGGCTGAATTGCACCTAGGTGCGTTTTCTTTATGGCCTTGTTCTATCAGACTTTCCAATCCCGCCTTTAATGGCGCCACGTTCAAGTTAATTTAATTCAATCAAAAGTTCTATTTTGACTTTTCCTGGGGATAATTAGTGGGGAAGCATGTGTTCCCTCTCTCCTTCAATGGTGTCATCTTCTACATGACCATCTAGGTCTCTAGGTCTCTAGCTCTGGGTGGCTCCCTCGCCATCACGGAGTGACTTCCCATTCAGCCCTTATGCCATGGTTGCTTCCTGGCTGCAGGCCTCTCTCCAACATGGCCTTCCTTTAGGCCTGCAAGGAAGAAACTGAACTTTTTTCTACTAAGGGTCAGTGTTGTAATTTCCCTTTCCTCCTCACCTATCACAGACCACACACATGTGTTCTTTCCATAAGAGTCTCTCCTCAGCCCAACATACTGTCTCAGCCCCTCCCCTGCAGTCCAGGGCAAGGTGTTGCAGCTTGGTGTGGTCCCCAGACCCTGCTCTTTCTGTGGGGACTCTCCCTAAGCCACATGTCTTTTCTCTCTC
Source organism: Ellobius talpinus (assembly GCA_001685095.1). Lineage (NCBI taxonomy): Eukaryota > Metazoa > Chordata > Mammalia > Rodentia > Cricetidae > Ellobius > Ellobius talpinus. Next base: position 6,376 of record LOJH01066179.1, on the reverse strand, counting down.
CCACCTTGAAGCCTCTGTTCCTTTGTATATTTGGGTCTCTGTTTTCAGGCTGTGGAGGACACATTCCTTATCATGGGTACACACACTATAAACTATAAACTCTTTTTTTCCCTATTCACCTACCTTCCCTCCTTTGAGTCAATTATGACTTCCTCTTAGCTTCCAGAATACTTGGTTTCAACACACATCACACAATATCTTTGTACATCTGTATGTCACACTTTGTGATCAGAACTACTTCATGAGGGCTAAACTGAAGGCGGAAGATACCCATGGAACATAAAAGCAGGTAAATCAAACAAACAGAAAAGTAAGAAAGGTAAATGCATTAACTAATGGTCTCAGGTATAGATGCTAGGGAATTAAAGAAAAAAAAGGTTTTTGCACACTCAAGCACACATTACCACCTAGTGGCCAAATTTAGAATTGCAAGTATAGTTTATTGTGATTAAATGAACTCTTTACTCTAAATCTAACTTCTGAAGTAGCAATAAAATACACATTTGAACACTATAAATACAGTTACTGAAAATAATATTCTGGTCACTCCCAGTTTTGTGTCACTGTTAGTTATGTTAATGGGTATAAAACTTTGGAAAAACATTTCTGATATGTATATATAGAAAACAGACCAAACAAACACACATTGCCTGCCAGGTATTATGGAGAAGACTCCCTGTGTAGCTGTGAAAAAAAAGATTCACAGATGAAGCAATTATAGAAACAAAGCTAGATTGTGACATATTGTCATAGAAACAGGATTGTGATGATGCCAGAGATGGCTCCCTGCACAGGGCAGGATTTGAAGACTCATCTCATTAGACTAAAGTCAGCCAGCAGGGAGGCACTATGGCTTGGGGAGACAGAAGGTGACACACACTCCCTGCTGCTGAAAAGCCAGTAAGTAGGAGGTGTGAACTAGCTTGAGAAGGGAGGCTATCACACAACAGCACCCTCCTTCCTGAAGGTCCTTGATCCTAACGCCACCCAGGCTAGAGATCATATTGTCCTGACAATGTGGACCAGGCCCAAATGTTTACAGGTACAAAAGAGGGTTTGAGACGGGACCGACATAGAAAACCTATGATGCATGGTCCTGTAGTTATCAGTGAGCTCACTGGAGACATATGAACCCTCAGAAACATGGGTCACCTGTGTGAAGGAAAGGAAGCTAGGAACAATGTCCCACAGTGTTTCCCATGTATTTGTCCCTGTTCTGCACTTGTTGGTCTTCCTAGCAGCCCTCTCGGCCATCACAGGGCACCGACAGGCACAGGCTTCTGTGCCCATGGGGCCAAGAGGCCAGTGTCTTATTCCTGGCTTGACATGACTGATCCTGCAAAAAGATGCCTCCAGTGTCTCCACCACAGGCTGGCCCGGTCCCTGCCCCCTCCCCCCTCGTCTGGGGATGCCTATAACCGCTCCCCATTAGACCCCACCTGCAGTCTCCCTTCCCAGTCCCGTTCCCAAGCCCTAAAGCTTCCCTCTCCAGGGCTGAGGCCAGCCTGAAGACAGATATTAATGTGCAAATTAGTACAACCCGACTGGGTCCAGATTGCCACTTAGAATTTGCATATTAATAAATGTTTTTGTGACAGCGTTTAGCAGCTCAGGAAGTACAGAGTCTCCCCTCCCCCATCTCCATAAATGAGATAACTAGACTGGGGAAGCCAAAATGGGCCCCCTCCCACCAACCGACCTGCGTGCTTCCTCCCATCAGTCAGTCCATCTATCTCTCTGTCACCCCTCCTCCCTCTCCCTCATTGAGCATCTCTGCCCCATCCCACAGTGAGCATCGAAGGAGGGAAGGCAAAGGAGCAAGCTCAGCACCACAGGGCTCCAAGAGCAGCCATGCCCTGTGTGTAAGTGGAAGGCGAGGCAGAGCCTGCTGGGCCTCTGGGCAGGAAGGGGGGTTAAAGACAATTCAAGGTTTCTGTGATGCTTGGAGCCTGTCACCCTCCTAGCCAGCCAGGTGGGACTCAGGGAACTGATATGTCGGGAGTCCCACCTTGGTGGGTTTTGGTGGTGACTGGAACACTACATCACCCTTCTTCAGGCCTCCATCTCCTCTTCTGCAAAAGATGACAAATCAGAATCGAACAGGAAGCTGAACTGGACTGTGCTTAGCAAAGTAAAGGAGAGGTTTACAGATGTGACGTGTTGTCTGGTGCAGAGGGACAATCCGAGGGCTGCGTGCTACAGACATCTGTGTTAGACTGGAGCCATCTGCAGATGGAGGAGAATGTAGGATCGAGTTTTCAGCTGGCTATAGATGGCCTCCTTCAAGCATCAAAACGTATAAGCATTTATTTTAACTGCCATTAGGGAACAGCTTCCTGAAACTCGGTCCAAACTCACTACCATTCTTTAGCACCGAAACCTGACACTCAGGGGTGTCCTAAAGCAAGCAGTACTGTCCAAAATGCCTGAAAGCAAGATCACCACTGTCTGTCCCTGCCATGTCCCCAGTCGGCCTCCTGGAGGTCTTGCTTTGCCTTGGGGCAACTGCCCTCTCAGCACTCCTGATGAAACCCGTAGCCAAGCACCTCTGACGACAGACACCAGCATAACTCAGCTTTGCCAGGTCACTCCAGAGTATGTGGGTACCATGCTTCACCTGGGCATGGGATCCTGGGTTCAGCCTTCTGTGGAGGGGACATGATGCCAGCCCTGTTTGTAAAGCAGCAGCTAACAGCCCTAGAGTAGGTTTTCCATAAGGAAAGGACACAAGAGTTTTAGGACACAGACCGTAAATATTTTACATTTGTTGAATCAATGAAGGGATTAATAAGCCTTGTGGGCCTTTCTGACCTACTTCCTGGTTCTGTGTTGCACTGTGTTCTAGAAAGAGACTTCTTGCTTCCTAGTTCTCTCATAGGTAGTGAAGGCATTATTCGCACATGGCTGTGCACACACGTGGATTCACCCACCTCTACCTGCTCACAGTGAAGAAGCAGGACCTCAGGAAGCAGTGAGTCTGCTGCTGAGGCCATCTCTTGCCACACTCATAGTGAGCGCTAGGTACAGGGTCAGGAGCCTGTGTTTGCTTGCGTGGAGCACACTCAGTCACAGACCAGTATGAGGCTGCTGTGGGCCAAGTCTGACTTTCCCAGACCCTCCAAGGACCTCTTGCCAAGAAAGGCAAGACAAAAGAGTAGTCAGGCCCAGCATGCATGGGCTCCATGGCCTTTGCCAGATGTTGACCTCTGGGCCTCAAATTTCTCATGTACCAAATAGGGAGGTGCCTGTGCCCTTCTTGCCATTATGAAAATGGTCTGAGTGTCAGATGCCTGGACTTTAAAACACTTTAAAGCAAGTTCTAAGTCAGCACTTGTTTGGCTTTTTCTTGATTTTTTGTTTATTATACTAGGCTGAACTCTTTAATTAATATACCCCTGGTCTTACTCCTTCGGGGTTTTGATGGTAAGTGTTGAACACAGAGTCATGTACGTTAAGTGCCTATACTGCTGCTGAACCCCCCCACCCCCTGTCTCTCTATACTATTCTTAGAATACATTTTATTCTGACTATTTATGGTAGACAAGAGCTAGAAGGTACATATGTGTGTAGCATGAGAAAATGCACATATCCTTTGTTTCCCATGGTCATTCGCTCTCCTTCCTGTGGCGGGGTCAGTTAGAATTACTCATTCAGCAGGAACTCCTGACTGCAGCCCACTGATGATAACTCTGGTCTGTTCATGTTTTCTACTTTTTCTCTTTTGCTCCCTTACAGGGTTGATTTAGGGGCCACAGGAAGTAGCCTAAAGAGTGGGCCTGAAGCACACAAGGAAGGCCTTCTTACAGCTGCCCTGAGTAGTTGCTTCTCCATTTCAGTTCCCAATGGCCCTTTAGTGAGTATTGGTCAGAGTTCCTAGTAAGGAAGAGCCAGGACAAGCCTGGTACAGGACAGGCAGGAGGGTGTGCTGGAGAGGGGCAGTCACCTGTGTCTCTACCCAGCAGGGTCTCTGCAATCAGAGATACCCTCTAAGTTCATCCCAAGCCCTCCATCATTCACATCATCTGTGGGTAGTGGGGAGAGTGGGAATGGACAGAGGGCACCACCCTGACACCCAAAACCCCACTCCATCCCAGAACTAGGCCCCCTTCTACCTCCCCCTGTAAAGTAGCATTAATATGCAGTCTCTACTCCAGGACACTTGCAAGGCTCTCATCTAGATGAACCCACAGGCCCTCTGAAGCAACTGATTAGTACCCTATAGCCTCAGCATTTCAGAAGCTCAGAATTCAGAGTTGAGGGCCTGAGCTAAACCCAGACACGCTTCAGTGTTCACCTTGGAGAGTGCCCCCTCCAGGTAGCCTTAAGATTTTGTGACATAATTGTCTATATTCTTCCTTCTAATGTTGCTCTCTGGGGAAGGTATGCTTGATTCCAGAATGAATGTAGGGCTTGGATCAAGGATGCCCTGGATACTGATGGATGAGTAGACAGTTGATCGTGAATAAATGATAGATGGTAGATGAAGAGATAGAGGATGATGGATGGATAGTGGATTAAGGGACGGATGGTGGGTTAAGAGATGGATGTGGGTAAATGGATGAAAAAATGAATGGGTAGATGGATCATAAATGAGTTATAGATAGTAGATAAATAGAAGGATTGGTAGTAGATGGATAGATAGACAAATGAATGGATGAGTGGAGTGAGCAAGGATGAATGAGTGATTATGGGTGAATGAATAAATAAAGAGATGCATGGTGAATGGGTGGATGAACGGCAGATGAATGATATAGGAATGGATCATGGAGGGATGGGTGGTTGGTGGGGAGAAATTATAGCTGAAGGAAGGGAGGAATGGCAGATGGATGGAGAGATGGATGGTAGGTGGGTGGAAGGTAGGTGGATAGATGAAGAAAAAGATAGTAGATACATAGATTGATGAATAGGGGGTAAATGTATAGGTGGTGGATGGATGGATGGATGGATGGATGGATGGACGGACGGACGGACGGACGGACGGACGGATGGATGGATGAATGGATGGGAGGGAGGTAGAGAGATAAATGGAGATATATGGTTGATAAGTCACTTGTAGCTGAGTGGCAGAAGCAGCAGAGGCCAGGGTATAGAGGAAGACAGGAATGTGGCCTGACCAGAGACACAGTGAGGACAGGATTGGAAGAAGAACAAGGAGAGAACTTGCACACAGACTTTCATCCCAGGAAAGAAGACCATGTTATGTGGACTCTGGGAATGTCAGACACTCAGTAGATGTGGCATATGAAATGGGAAGTTGAATGAGAAAAGACCATTTCATGAGGCCTCGGGAGGGTGGCAGATGTTTCCCAGGGTGGGGGTGCAGCTGAAGGAATGAGCTGAGTGCTGTTTGTGGGGTGAAAAAGAACCACAGCCAGTCCAAGAGGAAGGCAAGGGCAGAGAGCATCTCTCAGGTTCTCCACAATCTTCAGAACTCTGGGAGAGTCAGCCCTTCACTCTAACCCTTGGATAAGTTCAAGGGGGAACTCAGCCGGAGAACTGAGGCCACAAGCTGAGAAGAGCCTCAAATTCCAGCTGTAGTTCAATGTGAAATGTGACCTAAGCGTCGCAGAGACACATATCCCCAGAACTCGGTGACCTAGTGAATATGAAGAACAGTCTAAAACTAAGGGGCTCCTGAGAGCTAGGTATGGACTACATATCTCTGTTTCTCTCCGGTACAATGTACAATGTGCCTACATAAGAGATGCAGGAAAGGACCAGCAGTGGTCATCAGACTTTTCAGGACCTCAAGTAGGCTCTCAGAAGAAACCTTCCCATCCCTACCCAAGCAAGAGGTCTTTCCCCAAGTCTGGCCTTTCTTTTTCTTGATATACTTTTGAGTGGAGAAGCAGAGAGAACCCTGTTTGAGGTACAGAAAGCAGGTCTTAGAATCTCTTAGATGTTTTCTGGGGTAAGGAGACATTGAAGGACTTTTCTAGTTTTCCTGGGATCCCAGATCTTGCTGGCTCATTCAGGAGCAAAGGACTGTGCTTTCCCCCCCTCCATGGCCTCTTATTTGCAGCGCCAGAGCTGGCCATTATGGAGGTGATTAAATTTAAAGACTCTGCAGTAAACTTCAGGCTACAAAAGACAGCCAGCGTCATTAACACGTAATTGGAAGCTAAGCTTAATGAGGTAAGAAAGAAAAAAAAAAGAAGACCACGACCCAACTGGGGTACAGCCCCACCTCAGCTTACACACTTTCTCAATAACCCAGCCATTGGCTTGGGGTGAGAGGGGGAATCATGAAAGCCACTGGAGCAAAGGAGAGCAAAGAGTGAAGACAGCCATGCCCTGTAACACTCTACCCATTCTTCCAGTGCACAGTTTCCGAGCATTCACCAGGTGCCTCCTCCGACCTTCCCTCCCAACTTCA
>LOJH01066177.1:0-10223 GCA_001685095.1 Ellobius talpinus | reverse complement strand
CCTCCTCCTCCTCCTCCTCCTCCTCCTCCTTCTTTTCTTCCCCTTCTCTGTGTCTCTCTTTCTCTATGTATGTTCAAGAAATGGCCAGAGATATCTGCAGCTCTTGTAACTAGTTTCTCCACATTTTTCTCCAAAGGACAGGGTGAAAGGGTTTGAGAAATACCTCTGAATAATTCACCTTTTAAGAAAGATATTCTGGAGAACATATATGGGGTAAGTCAGACTCCCCCCTTACACACACAGACACACACACACACAACATAGAAAGAAAAGAAGCCACATACAGACACACACAACATAGAAAGAAAAGAAGCTCTGATTATCCTATTTATGTTTATTTTTTTCCTCCCTCTCTCCCTTCCATCTAACCTACTTCTTTATCATGCTGCTTTCTGGTTGTTCTAGAATTATTTCTCAAAGTCTGACTATACCCACTAGACTGAATGCTAAGACACATATGTTTGCAGTTTTGTGTCCTTAGCATCAAGTGAGAAACTGGCTAAATGTCAAACTTGATTATTGAATGGCAAATTATTTCCATATCATGAATTATTTTGATTGTTCAAGAAGTTGCTTCCCTGGGAATAGGATATCACTCTGAGTCATCGCCGATAATTTTAGGTGTAGTGGAGCCAATAATGCAATCCAAGTAGGGCTGGATTATGAACTAGGGTTAGATGTCAATCTTACTGTAAATTCATTGATATGATACACAAATACAGTCAAAGAGAGTACTAGAGGCACAAAGTTGAAGACTATTAGAAGAAAGGCACATGTCTTAGCAGGCTAGCTTTCCGGGAAGGCGCGCCTGCGTAATAACCTCGGCTGCTGCATTGAGAAGGCCCATGTTTGGGTTAATGCCATGTTGTTGCTACTTTGAAATTCATGGTGGTTTTTTTTGAACAAAAGATCTGTGTTTTCATTTGTCCTTGGTCTTGTGAGAAAAGGAGTGAAGTGGCTGATTAGGAGGGAACATAGGACAGTGGGAGCCACAAGGGCCAGGGTCAGAGACACTGCACACAGTGCCTATGGACAGAAGATCAGTAGAGACAGCCTGGGCTGTCAGTCACTACATAGGGTGAGAACTGGAGAATGACGGGAACACGGTCTGGGAAGAGCAAGCTTTGTGAGGAGGAGTTTTCAGGGAGTAGAGAAAACAAGATCTTTTCCTTCTGAGGCTATGAGAGAAGAAGACATCTTAACATGCTAGGAGACTGGGCAGGGTGGGGGAAGGGTGAGGACACACCTTCCTATTCAGAGTAGAATAACCTGAAGGGCAGGAAAGGAGTCTTTAGGTATTTCTAATCATGTCCTTAATTAGGGCCTTTATAGGGCAGCCAGAAGCATTTCTATGAAGCTTTACACCTATTTTATTTTAATCAAGGTTGGAGTAGAAACTAAAGATTGACAAAACCTTATCCTGTTTCCCAAGTAGACTACTAGATGAAAAAGGAGTCAATAATTATACATATACCAAGGACAATGACTAGGAGAACATAAATGACTTCATTTTTTTTTTGGATAGCTTTAACAGGTTTACTGTTACCCATTACATCTGATTCTCCACATTATCTTCAAATGGATGGGCCTGCATGCTTCTGGGGTGTAGAGGGAAGGGAGGAGGTGGGGGATTCACATTGCACCCTGACATTGACTGTGGGGACATGCCTGCGTTGGAGAGAAAAATAATTATAAAATGTAGAGGTAAGAGGGAAGAAATTCTCTTTAATGTTGAACATGTAGGGCCCACACAGAGAAAGAAAAGGAGTCCTGGCCTTATGAAGTGACTTCTGGGTAGTCAATAGTTTGAGGGCCTCTGATATATCTGGAAATGGGCAAGAGAAATCCGGCGATATGATCTTCCAGAGGGTTGTTTAAATGAACTCCAGGAAGGAATTTTTCCTACATCCAATATAATTAACAATGATAAACTTGCCAAATGATGGCACTGTGTTGTCCCAATAAATATATAGAAACAGTGCTTTCTCATGATGTGCCCCTCTTAGTGGACTGGGTGAAGAAGGTGCAGTCCCCACTCCCTGGAAGTAGGGCGTGACTTGTCTCTAGATCTGATAGAGGACCACTTCCACTACTCTGATGGCTCCCGTTGAACCAACACCAGTCATCAGGAGCGTGGGCTACATCTCTAGGACTGGGCAGGTAAGTGGAAAAGGTGGGTAGCTAGACTAGGATGCTTGTTGCTGCCTCCAGTATGTACCACAGACTGTGGGGGAGAAAGGAGAAAGGTAGACAATACTTATGAGCTGAGCATGCCGGCCCAGTCTTTATTTTTAGTTCTCAGAAGGCAGAGACAGGTAGATTTCTGAGAGTTTGAGGCCAACCAGGTCTACTCAGTAAGTTCCAGGGCAGCTAGGGTTACATAGTGAGATTCTGTCTAGAAAAGAAAAAACAGAGAGAGAGAGAAGTATTTATGACATTAGCAAGCTACATACGTGAACACGGAATGAATGGTACCAGAAGAAATTCAAAGAAAGAGTAAATTTAATATTGGGGAAAGCATTAATGAGATATAACTCAGTCTGAAAAAGATATCAAGAGAAAGGTTTACTTGACTAAACATATCTGATTGGAGAGTTGTATGTAAGTAAGATGTACATCTAGGCGAAAGCAAAGGCAAGGGTGTGAAAGTCAGAGAGACATTAGGTGTTCTGTTGCATCGGTGTCTGTCACACTACTCAAGAAGGGGAAGATATGATGTCATGTTCCTGGGGTTAAATTGATGTATAAAGTAACCCTTTGCAGGCTTCGGAAAAATGACTGTCATTTGGAAAATGAAATATGCTAAAACAGTAGTATTAGACAAACACATAACTTTTATGTTGACATTTTTATTCTAAAATAACCCAAAAACAAAAGCAAAGAAATCCCCCCCCAAAAAACCAAAACTCTCCCTCCCTAGAATATAAGAAAAGTAAATGTCAATGTGGCCATTCTAAGAGAGCTGTAGTTTTGGAGGCCTGGCTGCTAATAAAAGTCTTGTAAATGCCCTTGGCCATGGGCAAGAGGTTCCACAGATTTGTTCTTGGTCGGCAAGAAGATGAAAGCCAAGCATTGGAGACTTTCACCGCCACTCTTTATCACCACCACAGTTTTGTTTTCTTTTACACAATAAACTCTTATGCTTTATCATAAGAGCTTCGATAAGCACTGTCCTCGTCTGGGACAAAGCAGAGTTAAACAAGTATGTTGTTCTTTGTCCTAAGCATGAATGCAGCGTGTGAGGAAAAGGCAATCTAAGGAGGAAATGAAAGAAATGGAGAATTTGAGTATGCATTGGAGAGTTATTCTAATGAAGAAAATAGTCTCAAACTGAGTGTGCTTGTCCTTGAAGCTCTCCTGAGGAGAAGGGGGAGAGAAAGGGGAGGGGAAAACCCCCTTACTGACATTGGGATCACTTTTATTTAGATAATTTTGTTGGGTGTTCATCCTCAAGATAAATTATATTCTAAATTTCAGGGTGGGTAAACTGTGACTTGGGTTCAGTGGTTTCAGAAGATTGGACGGTGGCTTTCAAAATATGTGCCCATATCCCAAACCCCAGAACCCAAAAGTATTACCCTATGTGGCCAAAGTTCTAGGCCCCAAGAAGAGAAGCTCATCCTGCAGGAATAGTGCAGCCACACATATCTTAGAGAAGAAGATGGAGGAGAAGACATCTGGAAAAAGAGGAGGCTGTAGAAGACCAGATTGCAGTGATGTGGTCACAACCCAGGGATTTCTTGAAACTACCAAAACTGAGAGAGACATAAAGTTCCAGTTCTCCTCTCTGGCCTTCAGAGGGAGCGTGGTCTTCCTGACACCTTGATTTCAGCCTCTGTTCCCCAGAGGCACGAGAGCATCCGCATCTGTTCTTTGAAGGCACCCAGTTTGTGGCAATGCAGTAATGTAAAGCGACCACTGGACAGTGAGGATCTGGAATGTCAGTCTCTGACTATGACCTACGCCCTGTTTCCTAGCAGATAGATTGTATGGCTCATGCAGCAGATGGTTGGAAATAGGCTGAAGGGCTAGGGAGAGCGCAGAAGAGGTGACAGGGCTATGGTGTTGCCTCAGAGCCTAAGTTTGAAGCCCAGTTCCCCTCCCCACATTGCTTGACTTCTCAAAGTCTCAGACACCTCAGCTGTAGTTTGGCCACAAACCAAACTTAACGGGGTAATGACAAGACATGAAGAAGATGCCACGGGTATAAACTTCTGGTAAATAATTGAGCACTATTCAAGTTACTAGTGACTAAGACTTTTCCTCCTAGAAGAGACTTCATGCAGGTGATATACTGGTGAGGTCATAAGGCAAGTCTACTGTTCTGAAGCTACATGAGCCACCTCCTCTGCACAGAAGACAGCAAAATGAACATCCTCCTCATTCTAGCCGAACGTCCTGAAATCACACGTCTGCAGAAGCAACAAGAAGCCCATGTACCTGTTGGGCAATTTCTGTTTGAAAGAAAACCTCAGCAGCTACAATGCCAAAACAAAATTGTTGGTTTTGGCAGGCATTATTTTTTTTTCAGTACTCAGATAGACAATACTAAATAACTCTATTCAACAGTCCAGTTCATTTTAACTTGTTTACTTATACCCAGCCTTGTTCCAGAAAGGATTTAAGGTGGATTACCTATTAATACCACACAAGATAAAATAAAGCGAAGAATAAGTGTGGGGGAAAAGTAGGACAACAGGAAAATGAGATTCAGAAAAATGCACCAAACCAGGAGCAGGTTGGACACATTGTGATCTGTAAGCACTGTGTTCTTACCAGGCCTGGCTTCAAGTTTGTGTCCAAGTTTTCTTGCTATTCACATAAAAAGGCCTCCAGGTCAAAACCCCCAGTAACAATCCCTTTTGGAAGTCATTTGCATCTTCCTTGAGGTGGGAGACCTCTCCACTGAACATGGCTACGCACATTTAAGGTAGATAAAGGATAATGAACCTTCCAGCAAAGGATCCACGAACGTTTTGTCTTCGCTCTCTGACGTGCGGTAGACTAGCTGTCGCGTTTATGTCTACAGAACCGGTGATGAGCTGACCATGACCAAGGAAACAGCTAGAGGGCATGTCTTCCCAAAAGGAGGGCTTTGGTTTCAAAACTGTGTTTACCTGTTGTTCCCTTTTGGCAGCAGTCAGGACAAACTTGAGGTGCATCCGCTTCCTGTGCCGAGCAATTAAGACCGCACTTGCTCACGAAAGAGTATCTGTTTTCTTTAGAAGACGCTGAGTGTATACAGCTCAAAAAAAAAAGTGTCATGGAACTCTTAAGATTCAAATTCAAAGTGTAAATGGGGCACAGGTGTATCTAGGGCAGCACATCCTGCTACATCAACACCTGCACACTCGCTCATTCAACTTTTCGGGCGAGGCTTTGGTAACTTATGAATAATGAAAACTGATAGGGAAGCAGCTGTGACCATCCAGACCCTATAGGCTTAAAGGATCTTCCTCTCTTGGCTCTCTGCTAAGAGTTGGCAAACTTCTTCTATGAAGCAGTTGATGGAGTTTTCCAGGCCACGAGTTCTCCACTGTAACTGTTCGACTCTGCCATGGTGATGTAATGCTGGTGTAAAGACAGTTGGTAAGCTACCGAGCACATACGGTTACAGTCCGCTGAAACTTCACTTACGAAAAACAGGGGCAAATGAATTTGGCCTCAAAATAGTGTGTCCACCTCTGCCTATGAAGAACAGTTGCTTAAACTTTCATTGTATTCAAAACTGCTTGATAATGGAAATTTGGGCTATTGACAGTCTCTCTCTTCGAAGGTGATAGGAAGGCCCTCCTCATAAGGAAAATGGCCTTAGTTTGTGAAATAGTCATTGCCCCCTACCGATCAGCTATCTACAGCATAGTGCTTCCTATATTGCTCAAAGACAAAAAGACGACATTCTCCGCTCTCCCATGAAGTCTCAGCCTAATAGTGGTCTAGTCACATGCCAAGGTCTGGCTAAAATGCAGATGGAAGGCACAGAACTCAACGGTCTGACAATAACCCACTTCAGACATTTTAATTTTCAGTCTTTATCAAGCCCTGTTACTATGCATATTTATGCACACACCATGTTTCTTCCCCTCCTCCAGAAGTTTCCTTACGGAACTGCGTGGGCTGATGTGCCTCCCTCATCTTATTTAGGCATCATATATAAAAGTGATCATTTGAGCAGTGTTTCCTCCTTTGAAAAATTGCTGTTACAGACACTGCCCAAGAGACTCTTGTGCCTGCTTGTAAAACTCACGATCACTCCTCAGAGTTCAGTGGGGGCATTAGAAGTGTATCTGTTGTTGCTCCTCCTGTTATTAACCGGGGTGTCCATCGCTACCCTCAGCTGCTTCCTGGTAGTTTTGTCTTCTCCGGCTCCATGAAAGGCAGAATACGTTCAGCTATATCGATTACATTCAGCTTAGTTCTCTAACCTCACCAGTTCTTTCTTCGCACTCTTTCCCTCGTCATCCCTTTCTAGAGTTGATTGCTCTGACTGTGCTGGTATCTTAATGTGGGTACAGAAATACTACATGGGTGTAAATAGCAAACAAATTAATTGGGCTGATTGAAACTGTTCGAGACCACAAAAAATAAATAAAAAAATTTCCCTTTGTGTTTGAGAGTAGAAGAACAAGGAAGTGATAGCCCGGCTGCCTGGGGCAGATGGTGTCATGATAACAGCCAACAGAACTATTAATTTCAGACTTTGTTTTTGAAATCCACAGCAAAGAAAGTGGTCTGCAGGACAGAGGAAGAAGAACAAACTACTTTCAATGTGTGTGTTTGCTTTGTTTTTTTTCCAGGGGGGGCATGTTTTTCACACTTCACCTCATTTATTTTCACCCCGTGAGCCAGCCATGGCAGTTACTATTATCCTATTTTGTTGGGGAGGAAATTGTGACTCAGCCTTCTATGACTTGGCCACATGCACAAACAATGCAGAGAGGGGGTGGACTGCAAGTCCATAGCTGAGACTGGACAGTCTGACAGAACCTGGCTGCTGTAAATGAGCTCCATCAGACTCGGGTCCGAGCTGGGCCCAGCTGTGGAGAACACTGGGATGTTGGACAAACAGCACACATGCTAAATATTCTCACTGCAACGGTGGATGCGAGCTGAGGGGTGATCTCAGTAACTACTGAAGTCCCTTAGAAACCAAGAGATGAGTGGGTAACAGAGATGTTAACTCATTTTTCAAAAAGGAGGAGAGATTCCAGGCCACGAAAATGGGTCAGCCATTCTCTGCAGTGAGTCCAGAAGAAGCCATGGGTGGATTTTTCTAATGGAATGGTTAGTGAGTATGAATAGAGGAACGCAGTGGCTTATGAGGCATGAACACAGGTTCACAAAGAACTGAGGGAGTCGAGAGTTATGTTATGCTTGCTTACGCAGGTTTCTTGCTTTTGAAATGGAACAACTTTAGAAAATCAGACAGTGGGCTAGTTAGTAAAATGTCCTTTTTGTAGTAATATCAGAAAAGAACCACGTGTTGAGTGGCTGTTGTCAGCTCAACAAGTGAACCCCGTTCACCTGTTTCACTTACCCACAGACCGCTCTGAGTGGGCTGGCATTTTGTTTGTCTCCTTTGTAGAGGATAAGAAACAGGGATCCCATGAGCTCAAATAGCTTATGCAAATTGCTGAGCTAGAACTGAAGCCAACTATGTCTGCCTCAGAGCTGTTGAGGGCAACAGCTACACCATATTACCTTGACACACAGCCAGGCTCAGCGAGGTCTGTGGCTAAGGTGAACTATTTCCACATTGGGTCATAATAGCTGCAGACAGTCATACAGGTTGTAAACGAATCCAAAGCATGTTGGTAAATATTTTGGTCTTAATCTGCTTGGCGCTTGAATCAATGAATTGGCTAAAGACAAAAAACACGGTTAATCACCTCTGCAGTTGACAGAATCAAGAAAAGCCAATAACATCCTTACTACGAAGTCGGGTTTGCACAGTGCGTCTCATTTTACAAAAGACTTTTGCCATGTGTACCTCAGTGGATTCCCATGATGGCCCCGAGGAATGTGGCTCGTAGTCCCCACCCCCACTGCTGTTTTTCCAGTGAGCAGAACTGAGGTTCATGAAAAACAGGTGACCCAATAAGAGTCACCCGGTGAATAATTTGGGGACTTCTGTTTTCTGTCACAGGGTAGCAGATTCAGAGTCATGACAAGAACCCCCATCAGGACATGCAGTTGTGAGATCAAAACTAGCAAGATGGTTGATTAATGTGGAGTTCAACACTGAAGAAAAGGGTCTGTATTTGGGTACTCAATGCAAGCCGGCATTGTATTTTGATCTTCAGTCCATGCCAATTTAGTGTTGGGTTGGATTAATGAAAGTATCATGTCTGCCTCCCACTGAGCAGTGTTTACACTGACCACAGCACCATTCAAAACATCCTGGACACCTCTGTTCTCTGGGTCCAGAATTTATTTAGGAAATACTTGAACTGAGTAGAGAGTTCTCACAATGTTACAACAGAGGCAGGTAACATTTGAAGAGATAATGGACTACGTTGCAAAGAGAAGACTGTGAAGAAATGAGAAATTCTATTTTTTTGTTTTATAATTCCAAAGTAATTATCACTTGGAGTTGGAAAAGCATTTGCTCTGTGTGTAGGTTAACAGGTGTTACGTGTCTTTCAGGTTTTACCTTTATGTAATTATTAAGCCACAATTGAGCTTCCTTCCCTTGCTTTTCCACAGTCAGTCAGTCCCAGTCTATAGCATACAGATGAGCTTTGTAAAGTTTTTCTTTTGTTTGTTTAATGGTTTTTTGAGACATTTTTGAGACAGCCCTGCCTGTCCTGGAACTCAAGACCCACCTACCTAGACAGGGTTAAAGGTATGCACCACCACTGCCTGGCAAGTTTCATGGAGTTTTAATGCCTGGTCGCTCTGCCTCTTAGAAGTCAGTTGAAAAGTGAACTTAAGGACTGAGGATGTAGCCCAGTGGTAGAGGTTACCCAGCATGCACTTGGCCCTGCATTTGATCCCTAGGACTTCCCAAAACAAGAAATAACAACAGTGAAACAAAACGAACAGCTACAAGAGAACTAGCCTCCAAAGATACACACGCTAATTCTTGGAGTCAAAACTTTCCATTTTTCCACAATTCTGGGTTGGCATACAGTTGACATTTCAAAAAATATTTATCAAGATAAATCTCTAAAGGACTAGAGATGAATATTAAAGCTTGGGGGGAGGATGTGGAATAAAAAGTGCCTCGCAGCCTTCTGAAGAGGTCAAATCTGCTGATACCTTGACTTCAGACCTCTGCCCCCCAGAAGTGAAGCAGTTCGTTTCTGCTGTTTATAACATTCGGTATATGATACTTTGTTATGGTAGCTCTAGCAGGCTCATAGTCTGCTCTATTTCTCAGTCTACAACAGAGACTAGATAGAGTAAACATTTAATAACTATTCTTTGAGTGAATGTTGAATAAATGAATAACTAGAGAAGTAAATGAAAATTTGTTACCTCAGGAAACTCATCTATTGCTCCCCCCCAGTCTCTGTTGTCATTTGTAAAGTGACATCTACTACACTCTGGAAGATTTATCCTGTTCTCAGCTATTCTACCTGCCATAAAAAAGAGTGTGCATGACATAAAAATTGATCATATATTAGAACTTATCCAGGAAGCTTATTTAATCTAAATCTCTTTTTGAAAAATATAGACAGACGTGGGTTTTAGAGATGGTTGAAAATTTAATTTGACCTGAGGCAAACATCTGACACGAATCATTTCCTGAGATGGCTTTTAGAGTTTGATCCTGTGTTTTTCCTTGATGAATTTATCTATTTATGGAAATCAGGTCAGTGAGACTGTGTGGGTTATAGGCAATGTGATTTCATTGCACCTCAGGCCCAACTATATATCAGGGTAGAATCATCTTCACTGAGGAGACAGACTGCCAGCAAAGAGATGCTGAAGGCATCAAATCGAAATGGAATGCAGAAAACTAGCTCCATGGCAGGGCAGTTGAGTAAACCATTACCTGAGATCGTATTAGATTTACTCACGTTGCCCTCAAATTCTGGCCTCTGAAGAATAACCTGGATGAAGGAAAAATGAACACAACTACAGAGGTCTGTCTGGGTCTGACTAGATTCATTAGCCTGGGTTCTCTCTGGAAAGTCCCAGCTAGCTGTCCAAATGGAGCTCATTTAGAGGTTAAAGTAAAGCCACATAAAGATGGAAAATACACAGAGAATCTTGAT
>LOJH01066176.1:0-10375 GCA_001685095.1 Ellobius talpinus | reverse complement strand
CCTTTGGAAGAGCAGGCAATGCTCTTAACCACTGAGCCATTTCTCCAGCCCCATATGCATTGATTTTTAAACACTTTACAATGATAGTGTAACCAGAAAGTGTATATCACAGACTATGTGTAGAGACATATAGACAATAATGTAGTCACAGTTAATTACACTGTAGTGTGCACTTTAAAACACCATTAAAGGTAGACATCAGGCTTGACATTCACCTGTAAAGTTCATGGAGCAAGACTGCACATGATAGCACACATCTGTAATCCCAGCACTTGGGAAACTGAGGCGATGTGGATCTCTGTGAGTTCAAGGGCAGTTTGGTCTACACAACAAGTTCTAGGCCAGCCAGAAACTAAAAACCAAACCAAAACTAAAACCTCATGTAGCAAATTCTGCTCTGCTCCTCTCACCCATCACCATTCTCAGCCTCTCTGAGGCAGCTGCTGTTTGGATATGGTCTGCTGCTTCATGGGCTTCATTTGCCGAAGAATGGGTCCCAGTGTGGTAATGCGGAGGGAACCACATGGGGATGACTGGGCCATGACTGACGTTGGGACAGCCTCATGATTTCATGGAGTGGACAAGTCTGGGGGTGTGAATTAATTCCCGTAAGCCTCAATTATAAAGTGAGTAAGCCTGGCTCCTCACTGCCCCTTGGCCCCTTGGTCACATGCACGCCCCTTCAGCATTTAAAACTTCCTGCTTCTCCACTATGTTGCTGTGCAGCTGGGAGGAGACAAAAACAGGAAGGAATGCTGTGGCCCTGCTGCTTAACCAATCCAGTCACCAGAACTGCAATCCAGATAAACACCACTCAGGCTCAGGTAGTCATGGTGACACAAAACAGGTGAGCATCAAAGTCCTAAGAACTGGTGTCACAGCACTTTGGTGATGATACAGAGCTTATGACTCTTCTCTTTATCTTTATCAGATTAAAAAACATGACCCAAAGTGTTTAACACATATAACAGAATCTAAGCAAAAACAAACAACCAAACAGAAAAGCAGGCCAACTTACAAAAGCAAAAGAAATGTCAAATTTCAATTTAAAATATTAACTTACTACAGATGTCCATTTCCAACTTGCATTTGTCTGTTTTTTTTCTTTCTTTCTTGTTTTAAAAGCTTTTATTTTTTAAAATGGAAAAAAGAAACTTTTCAAAAGTACCTTTTCAGTCTGGAGATAGTGGCACATACCTGTAACCCTAACACTTGGGAGGGTCAGGCAGGAAGATCATCCCAAGGTTGAGGACATCTTATGCTACATAATGAGCTTAAGGCTAGCCTGGGCTACTGTAGGCAGAGACTGCTCATTTGTTTTCCAACAGCCCAGACCAGAAAAATAACACAGAAACTATATTAATTACAACACTGTTTGGCCAATGACTCTAGCACATTCCTAGCTAGCTCTTGTATCTTAAATTAATCCATTTCTATTAATCTGTGTATTACCACTAGGCTGTGGCTTGCCGGTAACCATATGTTATTCCTTCAGCAGCTACATGGCATCTCTCTGACTCCACCTACTTTCTATATCTCTGTTCAGATTTCCCACCTGGCTTTACTCTACTAAGCCATTGGCTGAAACAGCTTCTTTAATAACCAATGGTAATAAAACATATTCACAGCACACAGAGTGAAATCCCACATCAGGCTACATAGTCAGATTCTACCTAAAAAAGTCAGTAACAATGATGATAAATGGTCCATCTATCATTATTAGAGCATGCCTATATTTTTGGTAAAACTACTTTTATTCCACCAATATCATGGCATTTCCTATTATGTTCTTCTCAAAGAAAACCTTTAGGATGCAGTGTATTGATTTTAAGAGACTAGACTCATTCTAAACTTATAGTTAGAAAAATATTTTAACTGTTTTTGATAAAATAATCTCTTTATCTTTCACAATCTTTCAACTCTAAAGTGACAACTGCTCAAATCTTTACAGAGATCAACATATATTTTCTATAGTTTTAATTCTATATATACACCAGAGTTTATGATTATTTTAATAGCCACATCAACCTGTCAAGCTGACACATTATTTGGGGGTGGGGGAGGTGGGTAAGACGATGTGTGTGTGTGTGTGTGTGTGTGTGTGTGTGCACGAGTGCGTGCACCCATGTGTGAGTATGCAGAAGTCAGAGGTTCACTTCTCTGCCTCACTTATTTGAGACAGGGTCTCTCAGTCAATCTGTAGCGCCTCACTTTGGCTATGACTGCTGACCAGCAAGCCTCGGTGGCTTGCCTGTCTCCACATCTCCAGCACTGGGGACATGGGTACACCCATGCCAGCCTTTCCATAGGCTATGAGATCCAGACTTGGAACCTCATCCTTGTGCACCAAAACAAGAATTCTACCCACTGAGTCATCTCCACAGCCCGGTCTGATACATTCTGAACAATGTACTTGTTTGGATGACTTTTACTCTTTGGATTTTACTGATAATAGTAAAATCACACATAGTTTTTGTCTCCTATTGAATAATTGAAAAATATTCTCAGGACCTGATATTTAACACAAAGGTCTTACTGGTGTTACTTTTTTGTCTTCCTTCCAGGAAATTTGTATCACAAATTTAAATTTATCATCATGACCTGATAAAAAGCTGATATTCACCAACATAAATATACAAGATATATATGTTTGTGGAACATACATATATATCTCATACATATATACATATGTTTATATAGAGAGATGTCTATATATGTACACATATATTGAGCCAAGAGAGGCACAAGTTATCCACTAAAATGATATAAATGCACAGAAACAAGAAAATTAATTTGAGAAATAAAGAAAATAGTATCAAATTTTGTTTGTTAATAAAAATAAGATTTAAACCACAATAAATTATAATGAATAAATAAGTCATCTTGTTCATGCAGAGGAAAAAAGGAAGCCCACACCTAATGGCTGCTCATACACAGTAAAAAATAAAGTGCACTTAAGGATCTGCTAACTAACCAGGGTGTCCCCCATCGTGTTCAAGTAAGTTCTGGGGTCCTAGAGAAGGCATGGATGGGAAGAGAGTCGATGTGTTCCAGTCCTTTGCTCGCTGATCCTTAGACAGACTTAAGGGATTATTAAGATTATAGCGATGACCAAAGCGCAAATTATATTTTACCTAGAATGAGAGTCAAAGACAAACATGTTAAACCAGTGAGTCTTGAAAACCAAAGATTAGCAGTGATAGATAAGTTTTGTTTTTTAATTAAATATGTTTGTTTTGGGGACAGAAAAACAACAGAAATCACTGTGGCATGGAACAACTAATACACTGCAAAGCTATAACCACAGCTGAAGTGCAAAATAAATTCCACAGATCCTCTCTATCATCTGCATATGCAACAAGGGTGCAGGAGTCATCACTGTGACTGTGCATTTCTAATCCCACCTTTGTTCTGCCTGCTGAGTGAGCACAAAAAGAACCTAGAGAGCCTGGGAAGATGGCTCAGAGGTTAAGAACACTTGTTGATCTTGTAGACGACCTGGGTTGAGTTCTCAGTACCATTCATAACTCTAATTTTAGGGGGCCTACTGCCCTCTTCTGACCTTTGGGGTAACAGATATACATGCTGTGTACATATATGCATACAGGCAAAACATTCATACACATAAAAGGGATTAAATAAATATAAAAATATTTTTCAGAATCTATTAGAGGGGCTGGGAGCTGGTTCAGTCATTAAAGTACTTGTTTCACAAGCATGATTAACTGAGTTCATATCTCCATAATCTATATAAAAAGCTAGGTGTGGTAGCATGAGCCTGTGGGCACAGCACTGAGGATATTGAGACAAGAGAATCCCTAAGGCTTGCAAGCCAGACAGTCTAGCTGAATAGCAAATTCTGGTTTCAGTGAGATACCCTGCCTCAAAAACTGAGGTGTAGAAGCAACTGAGGAAGACACCCAATGTCATCCCCTCACCTCCATATGTATGCACACATGTATGTACATAGACACACATAAGCACATACTTATAAAGTTACATACTGCTCTCTCTCCCCTCTCTCTCACATACACACACATACACACACACACACACAGAACACACTCTCACACAAATCTACTAGAATGTCACCATCAAGATGGGAGAAATGAAACAGAGTACATGGATAGATAAAAGACAAGACCCAAATTATATTGCCTCTAAGAGTCACTTCACTTTTAAGAATACACAGAAACAAAAGTGCAGGGATGAGAAAAAGACACTGTAGACAAATGTACACCAGAAAAGAGCATGCTTAGATTCAGATATACCTAAATCAAAAGATGTAGAAAGAGCATACAGTGTGCACAGTGATGCATACCTGTAGCCCCTGTACTTGAGAACTGAGGCAGGCAGATCAGAAGTTCAAGGTCATTCTCATGTATATAGTGAGGCCCTGACTCAAAACATTGTAAAAAGAGATAGACATTGGACAATTATAAATGTATTGATGTGTCAAGAGAATAAAATAACTGTAAATACTTATCCAGGCAATATCAGAGGTTCCATGGATCCATATGCACATGAGTGTACTAAAGAGAAGTCACAGATTATATTGCAATTGTGACTGAGGACTTCAATAACTCCACTTTCAACAATGGACTGATCACTCAGTCAGAAAATCGGTAAGTAAACACACTAGCCTTCAACAAAACATTGAACAAGTAAACAGAATGGACATACAACAGTCCATCCTATAGCCACAACTCATCCTCCTCACAAGCAAGCGCATGTGGAACAGCCTGCAGGACTCTTGGCCAGGACACTAGTCTTAGTAAATCCGAAGATTAAAATCACATAGGCAGTGTTTCTGATAATTATAGCATGGAAACCAGAAATCAATAGGAGGAAGAATTTTATAACTTAAAACTAAACAATATATCCCTCAATAGCAATAGTCAGTGAAGAAATCAAAAGGGAGGACTGGAAGAAGACCCAAGTACCTGCTATACAATGATCTCTTGTATTAAATACCCAGAATCCATATAAAGCCAGATGTGGTACCCACACATAATCCCAGTGACCCTACAGTGAGATGGAAGCAGATTCTCTATGAGCCAGTTAGCCTGGTGTATATACATACTGGTGAACAAAGGACCCTGTCTCAAATAGGGTGGAAGGCAACAATTAGCACCAAAGTTGTCCTCTGTCCTCCACACTTGGATACCAGTACTAATACGCATACATATACACACACAAGCATGTACACACAGAGACACACACATGCATATAGACACACAAGCATGTACACACATGCATATATACACACAGAGAGACACATACACATTCACACACACACATTTAAAAACTCTCAAAGCTAAAAACATAACCGTCAGGTCTTTAAATAAAACTTTCTCACCTGAAGTGGTAATCGTTCATCGTTGGTTTGAACACGTGATCAAACACAATGGCAGCCAGCACATATGCAGACTGTTTTCATACTTAATGTATTTCTCAAAAGATTTTTCTGAAGAAAAGCCTCGAACTGTGGAGAGAAAAGTCCAAGTTGCCCACATAAATGTAAAAGGTCTAATGCTCGTTCTTCTTGGCACCAGAAAACACAGCCCTGTCACAACTGTGAAAATTCCAACACACCACTTAACCAATGACAGTCATATTACCTAATATACACCTAGAGTATGGAAAACAAATGAAAAAATATACAAAATAAATTACTAATATGTCATACGTAAGTGCATAAAGACACACACCCACACAAAAGCCCTTCTTCCATAAGATAATGGAAAGACTGTATTCATGATTTTAGAGAAAATGTAAGTTTTTAAATAGTTCTTTAGAAAAGAAAAGGGCTGTGCCTGTAATTCAATGGTAGAGCACTTGCCTAGCATGCAATGCAAGGCCTCTATCCCCCATCACACACACACACACACACACACACACACAAAATGGAAACCACTGACTAAAAGTTGCATTGACAGAGCAATAAATTTTAAAAAATTGAATAAATTTGGCTTAACGACATTTTTAAAAAAAATCAGTATTTTTCAAGATACCATTTAGTGGACAGACAAGTCACAGACTGAATCCAAAATAGATACACAATATGTCTAACAAATACATCTGTAACAGTTGTAAGCAAGGAAGAGAATAAGTCAGCTCAACAGGAAATGAACAAAATATGTCAACAGGCTTGCCGTAGCCAATAATCACATGGAGGCTGAGTTCAGTCAGCATAGGTTAGGGTTGTGGCTCAGCTGTGGGATGTTGGCTTAGCACAAGAGAATCCTGAGAAGGACCTTCAGAAACAGCAACAACAAAACATCAATCAGAGGAAAATAAATCAAGGCCAAGAGCCCACCACATACTCATCCAAATAGCTAGAGTTTTGTAAAATGCTATCAATATTTTATTCATCAACTTGAAACATCCGCTATGTTTTTGTCTGTCCCAGTTGCTCCATACACTAATCAACCTTGCTATTATCTTTCTGCCCCAGTTATGAGCGGCATCTCGTTGTGTCTTCCCTTGCATTTCCCCGACGGTGAGCATGCCGAGCATCCTCCCATGTACTCCTTTGTCGTTTGGATACCATCTTCAGTCTTCAGCAAAGGGTCTACTCACACCTGCTGTTTTATGAATCTGACATTTGTCTTTACATGATTAGGTTATTAATAATGCTTTATAATTCTGTTACAAGCCCACTATCATATAGATAGTCCACAATTATTTTCTTGATAGCTTCCTTTGGAAAATATTTCCAATTTTGTTGAAAACAAGGTATTTTTATTGCATTCCATGGTTTTTGTTTGTTTGTTTTGGTTATACCTAAAAGACCTTTTCAGTTTTGGCTCTCATATTTAGATTTTTGGTCCAATTTGAATTATTTTTACATAAAATTCAAGTAAACAAGTCAACAACATTCTATTGTATGTGGAACATTTTGTTTCTAAATAGCTCAAGACTATTCTTTCTCCATGTTTTAGTTTTGAAATAATATCAAAACATCAATTTACTAGCCAGTATCTGTTTATTTATATAAACACTGATCTATACATCTACTTTTGTACCAAAAGTGTGCATGTGTCCAAAACTTCTCGATATTATTTTTGCTTACAATGAGTCACATTTTTGTATGAATTTCAGAAGCTCAAAACCCTATGCAGGGAGGGAATGTGCTAGGCATTCAGACAGACCCAGGCTTCATTCATCCAGCTCTCTGGGAAAGCTCTGTACTTTCCTGGTCCATGGATGAGGGCTCTGAAGCCAGCTTGCAGGGCTGCTTCAGATTCCATAGCAAAGTCTGAGCTCAGCAAACCCCACTGGCACCTTTCCTCTTGTATACCAACAGGGCTGATCTCAATCTACGGCAAAGGTCAACAACGTGAACCTTACATCAGTCAGCTGCAGAGTCTGGTGTAACTATGAGACAAGTGTGTCTCTGGGACTCAGACAAATACCTTCCTGGTTCTGTGTATGAGACTGAGACTGCTCTCAGTGGACAGCTGGGATGAGCCAAACAAAGTCCCTGGACTATTTCAGTCTACAGTCAAACCATCCCCACACCGTGTGGGTGGGGAGCTGGGGGTGGGGGGCAACTGGGTCCTGGCACTGCTAATCACTGCTTAGAACTGAGTCTTAGGGACATTTTTGGTCTGTGGCCAGAGTTGAGGTCAGGAAGTCTATTACTGGAGACACAGTGGGCCCCCTTCACCCCAAATCCCCAGTGGGCAGTTCTGATAGCAAGACTACCAGATGAGGACATAACCAAGTCTATGAGGATATGGGAAATTTCTAGCTCTGAAGGCAGAAACACAGTAGGTAACTCTGCCTCCTGGGCATTGTCCCCTCAACATGGCTCTTCCAGGTCTTGGACTCACAATCCCCCTAACTGCATAGCACTTTTATCCACAGATAGTTGCAAAATTATTGCTGTACTTAATATAAATAGAGGAACTCTAGTCCACTGCCTTGCTATCACTACTCTGTATATAGCATAGCTTTAAAAGTATGTACCCAAATAAATCCACAGTGACATAAACCACATGACAGGACTGGAGGCACAGATGCCAAGCTCCTAGCAGTGTCAGACAAGCAAAATTTAATATGTGGAAATATGTTTGGTAAAGAGTTGTCTCTTTAGGCAGGTGGTGATAGTGCACACCTCTAATCCCAGCACTCGGGAGGCAGAGGCGGGCAGATTGCTGTTAGTTCGAGGCCAGCCTGGTCTACAAGAGGACAGGCTTCAAAGCTACAGCGAAACCCCAAAACCATCTCAAAAACAACAAACAACAACAACAAAAAGAGTTATCTGCTATGATTCTACACTATATTTCCTTTCAGATATATATTGTTCTTAAATACTATTTTTATAAATTAGTGATGTGAATAAAATCTGTGCACTATAAAATGTGTCTGCTGTATACTAATACTTAATACAAAATCACATACTTTTAGGTCAGAATGCATAGTCACAGGGCTGATGTCTCACTGGGCAGAAGCATCTGGTGCCAAGCCAGGTGACAGCATCAATTAAAGGAGAGAACCAGTGTCTGCAAAATGTCCTCTGACTTCCACACCTGTCTTACACACAGGCATGCACACATGCACACATGTATACATACACAAAAGCTTTTCCATAGCATAATCATAAACAAAGAAGTTATAATTCTAGAACTAGAAATTAATTGAGTCATCTGATTTTAAATATTACATTTCAATGTGATTATGCCATGAAGACATTTGAACAAACTATTTGGGAGATTAACGCATGACTTATGAAGGCTACTGAGTCATATTATAACATTTCAGAGAAGTGCTTCAAGTATTTTAGTTTCTAACCTTTAAAGTTGAAATTTAAATCTTTTTTCACCAACTCTGTAATATTTCTTGCCGCATCACTTTCAGAAGGCACATAAGCCAATTCATATTCAAAATTTTTATTAAGGAACCTGGGTAATGTCAGGGAGATAGAATTAAAAGTCACAGCCTGAACAAATGTCTTCTTTGAAATTCTGCACATAGTCAAAGTCCACACAAACAACAAAAATATCAAGGCGATTTCCACCACTGAGCCATCCATGTTCCGCCTCTGCAAAAAAACCAGGAGGACTGTGTTAGTGCATACATGAACACGTGCATACGTGTGCTCCTGTGTGCAGGTAAGGGCACACAGCACAGACCTAAACTATTCTGCTTCGTTCTACAGTGAGAATGGCTTCCCTGACTGTCTTCCTCACTCATTTCAAAAGTTCATTCTATCCTACTGATTCTCAGGGGGTTCTTCAGACTAAGCAGTGCTAGTCAGCCTCGGAACAAAAGCAAGGAAATGAACTACAATCAAATGTGGCAGAGGAGATGTCAGCTCCTCTCTGGCTCCACAGACTTTCCACCTAGCTCCCACAGATACCTCCACTTACCTTCAAAAGGGAATTTTTCCACAGGAGGGCTGAAAATTGCTTCATGCGCAATGAATCCATTTCATGAGAAAGTGTGAGAGCTCAGCACTTATGAAACAAAGATGCAACGCAATCAAGGTCACCTGCCAAAACATTTAATGTCATCAAGAAAATTATTGCTTCATTCTTCCACAGCTCCACTGATCGATAGAAAGACAACCACAAAATCAAACAGACAAAAGCCGACCTTGGAAGGGGTACTGGTCCACTCTCCTCTACCTTCCTACCTACAGCAACAGAACTGTGAGCAAACTGCAGGTCCATTTCCACATTGGAGATATAAAATATAACTGTAGGTACCACTATTTGGGAAGCTTCTGCGTGTCTCACAAACTAGAGTGTTAAACACCTGCTTTTTTTTTTTTTAACACCGGCACATACAATGTTCTGTACCAAACATCTGGTCAGTTCTCAACATGTCCTTTCTGCGTAGCCATGGACAGCATGGCACACTAACTTAGAACACAACTCTTCAACATGCTACATACACATAATTCTGAGTGAAATAATTAACCCGGGCTATTATCACCTGTAAGCCAGGAAAGGGCAGTACTTACCTTACAGGGACATCCTGTGCCCTTGGGGTTAACAGCTACTATGGGAACTATTCCGCACATTTTTAAAATTGTGAGAAAACATATATAGCACAAAATTCTTTTCTGTAGTTCTTGGTTTAGGGTGTCAATCACATTGTCCTACAGCCAAACACCACCATCCATAACATTTTCAACTTCAAAAATTAAAACTCTGACTCCTTAAATGATAGTGAGCCATCTCCACCACGCCCTGACAGGTATAACTTGGGGTAATTAGTGTGCTTGTGTGGCCCCATGAGGCCGCACAGGAAGGAATTTCACATACTTGTCAATGTTTGGACCTTGAAGAATATTTTATACTAAATGAAATATGTTATGGTTTTTGACTCTTTAAGAGGCAAGCCACACCCACTCCCAGTGACC
>LOJH01066174.1:0-10375 GCA_001685095.1 Ellobius talpinus | reverse complement strand
ACAGACAGAATATTGTATACATAATAAGTAAATAAATAAATATTTTTAAAAAAAAGCGGCCACAGATCATTTCCATATGTGGTAAGCAGAGGTTTACTGGAGATGGCAATTGTTTATCAAGCTCTTATTTAACACGCTCTCTTTACATCAAAAGCTCATGCTGACACAGCAGGGCTAATCTATGCCTTGAGGTTACCATGCTGAAGATCAATGCTTCACCTCAAGAAATTCCAGAAAGGAAGTTTCAATGAAAGGCTGAAATGTCAGGAAGCGCATGTGTTCAGGCCAACATTATACTGACTTTCCACTCCTGTCCTTGCAACAAGGGGTTACTGCTGTCTTTATACACATACTCAGTGTCCCTGCAGCCTGATGCTCAGGGTCGGATCTCTGTGTGGTGGCTCACATGCTGAGTGAATGCTAGACCCAGGTAATTCGAGGCAACACAGATCAGCTATTCTTCAGACGTGAGGCCATATGGGAAGTCTGGGTCTCAGGAGAAATGAGTAGATGGTTACCCAGAGCGTGCTGAGCACTGCAACTCCCCAAAACTGGGAGTAAGGGGCCCCTAGGTAGATATGTAGTATTAATCTTAATGTCGTTTTAAAAAAAAATATTTGAGGCTGTTCATAATCCTCTGTAACTAATCTTGATGTTTGTCTTACTGATTAGATTTTTCTGTTCTCTCCAGGAACAAATTCCCATGATCTGTCATTGCTGGGAAATGGCAGATTCTTTTCTCATAATGCCCAGTGTTGACAGAATAAAACCCTTAGGGATGATGTGAAGTTGTGGAGTTGTGGAGATGTGCTTGATTTAGGGTGGCAATAGGCTGAACAATTAGTGGCTTTGCAAAAACCCAGACATTAGTCAGCATAAGCTTGTGACTTGATGGGTGATTCCAGATCATTGTAAGATTACACTGCTATCGAGTGTGCCTGCCACGAAGCACGTGTTTGTTGTTATGGGATCTCTGTAACCCCCAAGTCTGAGCAGGTCTACCTTTGCCCCAAGGAGCCCTTGGGAAAGTTGAACACATTCTAAATTGTAGCAGTCCACACAACACGGCTTGTGGTTTTGCAATGACATACCAAATAGAAGTTGTTCACTCAAATATACAAAACAGTGTAAAATGATTCCCTGCAAGGAAAACTTTTCTGTGATAAGGATATAGATATTGCACTTTTTTATTAAATCCATTCTGTTGCTCGTGGTCCCCTAGGAACAAAAGCACTCAGTTGTTTCTCTTTTTAATAAAACATCTTACATTATATGAGCTGCATGGCTGCTTTTTGCATTTTCTCTTTCCCTCGCCCCTCTGACTGGTCAGACAAGCATGGTCGGGAACACTTCCTATACCAGGGAGAATGTCGGGAGAGCTGCCCTGTGGGCCATTATCCTGCCAAGGGACACGCCTGCATGCCCTGCCCAGACAACTGTGAGCTTTGCCACAATTCACATGTCTGCAGTCGATGTATGAGTGGCTACTTCATCGTGCCCACCAACCACACCTGCCAGAGGCTGGAGTGCGGACAAGGTGAGGCTTCTGCTGGGTCCTACTCAGCACCAGGACGTGGGGTGACAGATTATACCTCGGGCGCACGGGAGGCTTGGACTACCTTACTGCCAATCATCACAGTGTTATTATGAACATTTAGAATGACTCTGAATAGCTCAGTCAGCAAGTGGGGCTGCAGGTACCTTCCCTTCCCTCTTTCCAGGCCCACAACTCCCAGGAAGCAGAGAAAAACTGGGGTCAGAATCTCAGTCTTGGCCAACAGTTTTCTTCTTCTCAGTTACTAGGTATGGGACTGTGGGCAAAACTAATCTAACTTATCCATGCCTTGAGGCTTTATTTGTAAAGGAGCAAGTATAACACCAAGTAGGACTGTCCATGAGAAACACGGAGAATCAGTGTACCTAAATCTACTCGAAATTTTTGAATGTTCTGTGAGTTGTATGTTGTTCTCACTGTTCGATTTCTTTGTTATATTGGAAGATGATAAATTTAGCAGCATTGACTGTGTTTGGTTTCTTACCTGTAAGAACTCTGCTATATAAGGACTATGGGTAGCCCATGTCTGAAGATGGTTTCAAGATATTTTAAATTAAGCACCCCTTCAATTTCTCCTTCCTGTTCACAGAGACAGTAGAATTTTTTTTAATTTTAAATATGTTTGGTAAGTCAGACATTGAGTCTGATCTTTGTATATCTAATTCCATTTTCTTAGACGCAGAGCTGACTTACTGAATAAATCTAATCTACTAGCTTTACTTTAAAATTAGTTATATGACCAACCATGGTGGTTCATGGTTATAATCTCAGTACTCAGGAAATGAGAGCAATGAGTTTAAGGCTAACTTAAGCTACATAGTGAGTTCCAGGTCAGCCAGAGCTACACAGCAAAAAGATCAAAGTGAAACACACAAACAAGCAAAAAGACCAGTCATATGGAATGTAGGCTAAGTCTGTTCTATGCGTGCCCACCTGAGTAGTGCAGTCTGTTAAGTTAATATGGGATTTTAAAGCACATGACATCCTTCTTCAACATGGTTTCAGGTTTCATAATTGTTCTGTGATTCACATAGAAATAAACCACACACAAGACATGTTTTTCTAGCAGTTAACATGCCTCTCCCCAGTGGCTTTAAGTGGTGTTTTCCATTCCTCTCCCTGTACAGGTGAATTCCAGGATTCTGAGTATGAGGAATGCATGCCTTGTGAGGAAGGGTGTCTGGGATGCACTGTAGGTATGTCATGTTCCTTTGTGACTTAAAACTTTTAAATAGCTGTGTCCCTTGTCATACATACTGCAGCAAGGAGTCTTGTCATCGAGGTAGTTATCAGTGTATCCATCACTATCCCAGCACAGACAATGTCACGGTGTCCCCATCACTATCCCAGCACAGACAATGTCATGGTATCCCCATCACTACCCCAGTACAGACAATGTCACGGTGTCCCCATCACTATCACAGCACAGACAATGTCACGGTGTCCCCATCACTACCCCAGTACAGACAATGTCACGGTGTCCCCATCACTATCCCAGCACAGACAATGTCACGGTGTCCCCATCACTACCCCAGTACAGACAATGTCACGGTGTCCCCATCACTTTCCCCAGTACAGACAATGTCACGGTGTCCCCATCACTATCCCAGCACAGACAATGTCACGGTGTCCCCATCAAGTTCCCCAGTACAGACAGTGTCACGGTGTCCCCATCACTATCACAGCACAGACAATGTCACAGTGTCCCCATCAAGTTCCCCAGTACAGACAGTGTCACAGTGTCCCCATCACTATCCCAGTACAGACAATGTCACGGTGTCCCCATCACTATCCCAGCACAGACAATGTCACGGTGTCCCCATCACTACCCCAGTACAGACAATGTCACGGTGTCCCCATCACTATCCCAGCACAGACAATGTCATGGTGTCCCCATCATTATCCCAGCACAGACAATGTCACAATGTCCCCATCACTATCCCCAGTACAGACAATGTCACGGTGTCCCCATCTCTATCCCCAGCACAGACAATGTCACGGTGAGGAGATGCTTGTGAGGCAATAGTGTCAAGTTTAAGAAAGGATGGCAATGTCTGCCCCTGGCACTCAAATTCTTCTTTATCGAGCTGGTGAATAAAATTAAACAAAGAAATGCCTGTTAATGCTATAGTGGGTAGCGATATGGGGAGATCTCCTTTTGTGAAAATGACTCCATTGCTTGGAGTCTAAAACAATATTCTTGTACTACGGTGATGGTAAAGTCAAAATTCCTGTTACTCAGTTCAATTCCCAGCAACCACAAGGTGGCTTACAACCATCTGTAATGAGAGAGACCTAGTACCTTTTCTTGCCTGCAGGCATACATGGAGGCAGAACACTGTATACTAAATTAATTCATTCTTTGATAAATAGATAGATTGCTGTTACTCAACAAAAGCATACATACTCTCTAGTTCAAGCTTGTGGCTCCCTTATCCAGCTTCCTCTCACACTGCTGGTTCTGTGGTGAAGGAGAAGATGGGGTTGGTTTATAGCACACAGTATCAGTGGATTTGATGAAAAACATAAAATAGGGGTACTGTGATTTCAAGACTGCACTTTTACATAAGTCTAGGCAGCATAAAGAAAAGAGCAGACAGAATCCTGTAAAGGAAAATCCCAGTGGGGACAAAGACATTTCTCTTTGTGGGGCTTCTGTGGAGGTCTGTGGTTCCTCTAAGATGTTGCTATGTACATATCACGTGGGAACTTTGTCAGGATGCAGAACGAGCTGTTCAATGGGAACACTGCAGTAACTGCATAGACCACTTGTGAATGGTTAGATTATGCTGCAGCTAAGCAGACCTTTTACTGGCCTTACCTACTAGACTTGTTTGTTTGTCTGTTTGTTTATTCTTCTTTCATACAATACAATACATCCCAACCACAGTTCCCCTCCCTCCACTCCTCCCTGTTCCCCTTCTCCCCTCTCCCCCAGAACTCCTCCCCCTCCATTTCCCTTCAAAAAAGCATAGGCCTCTCAAGTATATCAAGCCAACACAGCATGACAAGATGCAAGAAAACTAGTCAAAAATCCTTACATCATGACTGGATGAGGCAACCCATTAGGAAGAAAAGGGTCCCAAGAGCAGGTGAAAGAGTCAGAGACACCCCCAAGTGCTATTAAGAGTCCCACAAAAATGCCAAGCAACAACCATAACATATATGTGAAGGACTTAAAGCAGACCTTTGCAGGCTCTGTTATTGCTGCTTCAGTCTCTGTGAGACCCTGTGGGCCCTGCCTAGTTAATTCTGTGGGCTATGTTCTCCTGGTGTCCTCAACCCCTCTGGCTCCTATAATTTTCTTCCCCCTCTTCTGTGACTTTCTTAATTCTTAAATATTACGCATGAGCTATAGTTTATCTGAGACATTAGGAACATGAATAGCATTCTCTCATTATCATCAATTGTGGAATAAGGAGAAGAAATACAGTAATGGAGTAAAACTTCAGAAGGAGGTGGCAGGCAGAAATTTATGGGCAAAATTCTAAGTATCTGGGAAGTGGAATTAAAGTTAAATGGAAGTAATGAAAGAACTACAATGAAAACAATGGCCACTTTGTTTTATACTTTGTTTATGGATATTTTAATTGTGTGTTTTGTCATATTCTGTTTTTGCAAGTCACCGTCTTTCTTAGGAAGTGATAGGAGATCTTGCTGGCAGCAATGATGGATGCTCTGATGGTCTTGATTTTATGTTTGTCCATCTCAGACCTATTTTCCACTTAGGCATCTTACCCCAACTGGATTTCTTTGGAGCCTTTCCCATTGTATGCTGAATGCCTGCATCTTTGTGGATCACAGTGAGTGGGCTGAG
Organism: Ellobius talpinus; assembly: GCA_001685095.1. Taxonomy (NCBI): domain Eukaryota; kingdom Metazoa; phylum Chordata; class Mammalia; order Rodentia; family Cricetidae; genus Ellobius; species Ellobius talpinus. Next base: position 5,003 of record LOJH01066174.1, on the reverse strand, counting down.
TGTTTGTGTGCATTCAGGGGACAAATCTTAAATGTTTTGGCTCTCTTGACTGTGTTCAGTAACAACAACAGAACAAATCCACTAAGTTAAACACAAAAGAATAAATTTTCCTTCCACATCTTTAAAACACCCTAAAAATGTACCTTTGAGGATTGCCTCAGACTAAGATATCATCCTGAAAGGGGTATAGTGTTATATGACATGATTCTATGGGAATGTGAATAAACATTTACTCATCCCAAATGAAGAACTGATGAGAGACCAAAGTGCAGATGCTACCCAAGTGCAGCTTGGTGAGCCCACGACATTCTTGGGGTTACTTGCAGGAATATAGGCAAGGGGTTACTCACAAGAGTATAAGTGACTCAGACAACTACATCTTCAAAGCCCACCCAGCCTGGGTGACAGTTCATGAAAGCTGGGAAACCTGGAGCATACTAAAGAACCTGTACAAAGCTGACTGTGTTGGAGTGTGTCCTTTCCAAGCTTCTCAGTTTTCCTAAGTCTTGTCTGAGAGTATTTGTCATCAGTCCTTAATGCATATGTGTGTGTGTGTGTGTGTCTGAGTGTGTGCTTGAGAAGAGAAGATCCTAGTGAATCTGGACAGTTACAGGGACTTCCTGAAGTTCTTCTGAGATGTTTACTTTCTGAACTTAATGAACTTCCCTGCAGGATGGAATGTTTCACGTCCCCATGTAAGCATCCTATAGCTTCTGTTTAACTGATAAATCAGTATGATTTGCTTTACGAAGCGCTATTGGCATATCCAATTCATTTCTTCATTTAGGAGACTTTTGCTGTCTGTTGTGTGCCAGGTACTCACCTTGGCACTGGGAATTCAAAGGTGACATGACAGGCACCTTCTAGTAAGGCTGTGTCACTAGAGACGCACCTGGAATGAAGCTCTTTATAAGGTTGGTCCAGAGTGGAGGGAGGTTCAAGTGCTGCAGGGTCATCAGGGAATGTGACAAGAACAGTCAAAATGCTGAGTTTTAACATCTTAAATTCTAATATTTCTCTTCGTTTACAAAATGTCTATGTGTTGGGTCTTGTTTGTTCTTGAACTGACTTGCCTGATCTCAACCATGACCTCATTTCTGAGCCTTTGTAATCTCTCTAGTGGAAGGAACCCTCCCTCTCTCCCTTTCACATGCAGGTTGCTATGACATTGGTCTAACATTTGGTATGTGCATATCTTTCTGCCTGACACCAAAGGGCTTGCTTGAGAATAAACTCTCTGACTTACACAAGCAAAGCAGCAGGCCAGGATCATAAGGCACACACAGTTGATATGCAAATGTCCCTCATTTGTGGTGGCCTGGCTTAACAATGTTCTGTCACACCATGGTGTGACAATGGCCTTAGGGTTTTAAATTAGGATCTTTATCTGCACTGACAGTATACATACAGAATTTGCTTACATTGCTGTGCAGCAGCAAACCACAGCTGTTAAGAGGCCACCAGCTCAAGTCAACAGCCAATACCATGCAGGGCACTGTGTGACCAATGGTTCTTCAGTATAGAACATGAGATAACCAATGTTTGATTACAAAATAATCTCGTATTAGAGGCATTTGCTCAAGTGTTCTGAGAATGTATGAGACAGTCTGGGTCCTAGGCTCTAGGATATGCTATAATGTTTGGTCGATCATGAGCATTAAACACAGTTTTGTCTTAACAGTATGCTCCGTTTATGTCTATCAGGACATAACTCCTCTGTAAGTTTAAAAAATATGTATAAATACTTCCTGGGTTGAATTTGAGGGTTTCTCAAGTTTAAAACAGAGGGGATAGTTCATGAGACTCTGGGTTCAGAGTCAATATTTTCTCTAATTAAATTGTGTTTGCAATCCAAGAAAAGAAAAGAAATCATGCATTAAAATGATTTTATAGAATACTAAAACTGAAAGTTTTGATAAAAATGTGGTTCGTTGCATGTTATAGTTTTAAGCAGGGAAGAATGGGAACTTTAAAAGATATGAATAACTTACCAAGATCTGCCCAAAAGGCTTCTTGTGAAGCAAAACGTCATCCTTTGGAGAGAATTTCACTTTATCCCAACTTAACAATGCAGATTCTTTCTGAAATGGTCTAGACAATCTCTGGAGGAATCAGGACAAGTAGGAGCAGACATCGGAGACATTTTTATCTATGCTATGTCATAAACAGTTGTTGTGGATGCTAGGGATATCTTGAGAGTTTTGTATTCCTTTTCAGAGATTTAGGACACTATAAATTAATGTCTGTGTTTCACAACTAATAAAGGAAAACTCGATTTCCAGGTTGATGGGAACTGCAGCCAGCTCCAGGGAGGAGCTAGGCCTTTCGGTTCAAGAAATATTTTCATAAAGGAGAAAGAAAACTAACCCATGACCAAAAAGTGATTGCTTTGTCTGGAAGAAAGCACTGAATCTGATCGTCTAGAGTGGAGCTTAGGGAATATTTATTATTATGGAGTGAGGTTTCTCTTCCTTATCAGGCTGTAAACACACAACATTCCTGTTTTCTTCTAAGAATAATTGACATCAAATTCTTTGTCTTTCTAACAAGTATTTTCAGTTGGCATTTTTCCCAAAGGAAAATCTGAGGGTTTGGGGTTCTATTTTGACTATTTGGGATAAGATAAATAAAGCGATTTTGCTTGATGTCTTAAGGTAAATCTTTTGCAGTTTTAATTTAATGGAAGTAGTATAATCTGAGATTTGAGGTCCATACCTATTAATCCACTAACTTAATAATGGATTTTAATCACATTATATAAAATCTTTACTCCCTTACCTCATTGATAAAAACAGAAGTTACTGCGTTCGTATTTTGGCTCCAATGGACATGAAGAAATTCCATTAATTTTTATTCTTTGAAAAGAATGTAGTCTAGAAACTTTTTAAAATTTAGATAATTGCCAAAAAATTCATAAAATTTAAGTTTCAGACGAGGAGACATTTATAAGACAATTTTGGACGGGAACCCTCCTACTTTGAAGCAATCAAAGGAGTTTTCCAGAGAGGCAGCACAGAAAGGGGACTGTGAGTTTGCCTGTGTTGCCCACAAAGAAAAGGAAGAGCTGCACTAAACATGGGGGCTTCCACTTGGTAACAAATGGTGAGACGTTACTCCGTGGGTTTCTCACCAATGAATGTATGAGTGTTGAAGAAGGAATGAGCAAATAAAAGGAAACAGACAGAGAAAGGTTTAGAGAAGCCACTAAAAATCCAAACCTTGAATTCAACGAATGCATTTTAAAGATATTCTTTAGCTGAAATGGAGCAACTGTAGGATAAAGAACAGCAGACAGACAGACAGACAGAAGGAAAGACGGAAAACTAGGAGGTGTGGCTTAGTAGAAAGCTTGCCTAGTATATGTGAGGCCCTGCGTTCCATCCTCAGTACTTATATAAATAAACACACAAACAAACAAGGAAGCAGAATGATTGGGTTGTTTGGGTTTTTCTGTTTGAAGCGGGGTCTACGACAGCCGGTGTTGACCTGACTACATAGCTGAGGATGATCTTTAACTCCTGATCATCCCTTATCCGCTTCCCACTGCTGGGGTTGCAGGTGTGTGTCACTGTATTCAGTGGCGAAGAGATCAAATTCAGGGCTTCTTGCATGCAGGACAAGGGCTCTGCCAACAGAGATTCATCCTCAGCTCTAGGGTGCTGTTCTGAGGAGGAATTTTATGGTGAATTTGGCTACGAGCTTAGCAGTGTTTGGGGGTAATGGACAGGCAGAGGGGCTATATCATCAACAGCAGTAAGAATGCTCTCACAGAATCCAGGTAGAAGGAAAAGCAGTCTAGCCCAGGGGACACTAAGACAATATGAAGAAAGGTATAGGCTTTTAAATCACACGACACAATGGCCCCCAAGCATAAGAAAAGCTACCAGTTTGTCAGGTGGGAGATACGAATTAAAATGCCCATGGGTTGTATGACTTTTCCTGGGCAATCTGTTTTGTTCACCCCAGACACAGGGGCAATATCAGGCCAAGAAGTTATGCTGTGAAAGTCCAGCTGGTGAACTGATGTGTTTATTGGAGGTCCTCAAAGGACCATGAGTGAGAGGCTGCTTGCAGGAGCATGGGAAAGTGACAGCCCACTGCGCACAGCTATGTACATCCTCAGGGAGGTGTGGGACTCCTTAAACCTTATTAGCTTCATGAGCCTCCCCTTCCTACCATGAAAGAATGTTAACGAGGGTCTTGTGAGGGTTTCCAGAGGGTGGATGGACAGTTGCTCTAATTCAAGACAGCAATGTGCACACCAACCCAGAGGAACGCACAGCCCCATAGGAGAGTTCTTCACCCTTCAGACTGGCACACCAAAAGCACATTCTTCTGCCATCATGATTTCATAGATATTTGTTCTTGTGAAGGATCTTAGCAATTTTACTAGGCCCCTCCCTTTTTGTTTTTTCAAATTTCTTTAAGATGATTACTTTACCTTTTCTCTTAGAAACATTTTTGGTTTTGCTTTGGTGTAACCAAATTACTGCCCTTCCCACCCTTGAGTTTGGGGGCCAGTTATTAAGTGACATAAAGGCAGTATGACACGGAACTGTCATCGTCTACTGCTAATCTGTTAGCTATGGCCACTAGGTGACTAATAGCCGGGCTGTAAATACAGAGTAGATGTACTGGAGAAAGGGAAAGTTCGAATCTTGGACAAGGAAGAGGAAGATATTAGAAACCAAATCCTTGGGTCTGGGAGGCAAGTGGATATACAAACATCTATGGTGGTATAAACACAGTCCACCATGGGAAGCAGACTAAATGCCAAGTTCATAGGAGACTAGCTGAGCAGCCTAGAGTACGTAAGCACACGGAGTACTCCACAGCCATCAAGAATAAAAAAGGTCTGTATAAAGTAATAGCGATTTCCAGATACTATTTCACACACATTCTGTCTTGTGCCCCCTCCCCTGTCTCCCTCCCCACCTTGTGCCCCCTCCCTTCTTTCCCCTCCCCACCTTGTGCGTCCCCTCCCTTCTTTCCCCTCCCCACCA
>LOJH01066173.1:0-10375 GCA_001685095.1 Ellobius talpinus | reverse complement strand
TTTATTTTTCTTACTCTATTAATTTTTTTACAAGTTTAATGTTTATTTTATTATCTTTACTCCAGTAATCTATGACTGTCTGTACTCTTTTTATATTACATTTACTGTCTCTTTACACTTTTCCTTCTCTCTTCCAAGCCTACATACATTTTTTAAACACACTGTGTCTCATTTAGAAGTCTTTTATATCTGAATCTGTCCTTATTGCATATCTGTAATCCTTTTCTGACCAGGATGGCTTCTTAAAATGCTAAGCAGCAACTAAGGCTGCTTTGCCTTTTGGCTCTGCCCAGTCCAATATGGTGGGGCAGAGATCTGTCTAGCAGGAGCCATGCTCACAGCCCCATTTTCAAGTACATAGTGCGTCTGTGTTACCATTAAGCAAGTTGTAGCAGTCTGCTCACAAACCCTATTTAAATGCTCCATAGTTGCACCTTGTCAGAGTTCATAATGCCAGCACAGTCCGGGAAGCTGCAGTTTCAAAACTACATTTTTTTCTGCTACTGCTGAATCAGGAAAACCTCTCTTAAAGGAGCTGCAGAGTGCCACTAGCTGAAAAGAAATGTGGCTAAAAGTTGGGGGTTTGTATGTGTGTGTGGAGTTCCGTTTCAAGCTTTCTCAGGTTTTATGTTGATATAGTTGACCATGGTGGAGTGCCAGCTTGTTGTAGGGAGGCCTCTTGTTTGTTTCTAGCTGCTCAGCCCCTACATAATCACACAGAAGCCATATTATTTGCAATACTATTTGGCCAATAGCTTAAGCATATCTCTGGCTAATTCATATCTTAACTTAAGCCATCTCCATTAATCTGTATCACCACGAAGCTGTGGCTTACCACATAAAGTTCCTGCATCTGTCTCCAGCAGGGCTACATGGTTTCTCCTCAACTCTGCCTTCTTTCTCCCAGCATTTAGTTTAGTTTTCCCTGCCTAGTTCTACTCTGCCCAATCAACAGGCTAAGGTAGCTTCTTTATTCACCAATGGTATTCACAGCATACAGAGGGAAATCTCACATCATGAGCCTGTATCTATACATACACTAATGGTATTAGATGCACTCCATGGGCTTACAAAAAAGGAGAGGATTCAGTGAATTGAAAGGGAATGATGATAGTGGGGATGTGGTATGAACTAAAACAGAGATAATGAGGGAAGACTATATCAAAATTTTTATTTCCATAGAAAATACTCTCATTTAAGTAAATAAAAAAGAAATGCTGTTCCAATTGGCCTTGAATGTTGGTACAAACCTGTTGTCAGGTCCACAGTTCCTCATTTTTTGTGAAGTTTACACTAGATTCAGGAACATGTAAAATTTCTGAAAAGACCATTTTTCTGACCATAATTTTGGGCTAAGCAACTTAGATAATTGGAAACTTCTTGTTTGAGATTTGAGATAACAGTGACATAATAAATTCCAGCAAGAATTCTGTGAACTACTAATGCTACCTATCTTAGCATAATTTGGAACATCATTTAAAAGTATATATGTATTTATATTGATATGTTGATTGTCTTATTCATAAAATAATCTCCTCCATTGACACTATCAAAGGGGATTCATAGATGAATGATGAGTGCACTTTTGCAAGAGAACATGGCAGGTCCTTCCCAATTCTCTGTCCTAGGCACATCTTCAAAGAAGGAGGAGGGCAGCTAACTACCACTTACTTTACATTTTCTCCTGTGCATTCAGTGGGAAAATTCCCACTACTCTATCCATTACAAACCAAACGAACACATCCTCTGTCATACAATGGGGTTCAAAAGAAATGGACTAGTGTCAAGAAAGAACACGAATTCCTGTTTCATATTTTAAACTATAAGAAACTTCTTTCTGTTTGCAATAATAAAGTGACTAGGCTGCCTGCTCTTTTTACCTTTATGAAGACAATGCAATCAATATAGTTTAATCCATGGTGAAGGACACAAATTTAAACATTGTGTTTGTTTTAAGTTTTAACCTCACCATGCCTGAATTTTATTCATCATGGAATAAAGCCAATCACATAAAATTACTCACTTCAGAAACTTGAAAATATTAATCCCAACATATGTACATAAAAGAGTAACTACACATGCCAGGTGGTATGCCCATGTCTCAAAAACATATGAAACTTGCTATGCACTAACTCACCCCCCCAGCACAGCCTTCTTCTGTTTTCCCCAGAGAGAAAATGTCACCTCCCAAAGTCACAACACCCAGCTGGTCTACTCTGACTAATTGACCCCAGCTTCCCCTTCTTCTGGGCCTGCCAGTCATGTCTACACAGGCAAGTGCTGTATGAGAGAACATGTGGGCTGCTCATTTGAACACTCCCTGGTTTTCTAATGCTTTACAGCCTGAGGCTAAGTGTTAAAGGTAATTACTTTCAGGGTCAAACAATAGTGAACAAGCAGCCTGTGTTCAAAATATAACATGTGCCCTTCCTAATTCAGAACAAGATGTACAAGTTTTATATGGGTTAAACAGTTCATAGGAGAAAAAAGTGTATTTGTGAAAAAGAATCCTTAATTTTCAGGGGGAAAAAATCCCTGTTTCTATATCACCAGAGTTGAATTTGAGCCCCTAACCTAAATCATACTTTTTCTGTGCACTTGAACTGTTTCATGTGACTTTTATTCTGTTTTTCATACTTAGTGCCAGGATATCATTTTCATTTATGCTTTCTTCCTTTAGCGAATAATGTAGCCTAGAATTTATGAGATCTGTAGTCTGTCACAGGTTCAGGCAATTATTATGTGTGTGAATCTGCACCTTCCGATCTATTCTCTAAAGGAGGAAAATTATTTCTCAGTTACTGAGTAAACCATGAATTTTAATAGAAAAGACTTTATTATACACAAATTTTACTGCAATTTCCTAGAATAATTAGTTTTATGAAATGAATTTTCATTTTTTTGTCCTTTCTCTTCTTTTTTAAGTTTTTGAAGCAGGTTCGCATATAACCCAGGCTGGTTTTGAACTTCCACAGATAATCTCTAATTCCTCTTCATGCCTCTGCTTCCCAAGTGCTGAATTTATAGGCCTGACCAATCATGCCAAGCTGTGAACTAAATTTCAATTTAGACATTTTTATTTGTGGCATTTGCCTATAGTTTTTAGTATATATTTAGTACACAAATTCTCTATTTTTTCTATATTCATAATCAGGTCTCTTAACCATGTTTTATTTTTCATAGCTTCTGTATGTGTCTCCACATTTTTGTCATTTGTTGCTAAAATCCATTTTCCCAGAGATGACTATTGAGTGCCGAAGTTGTGAAACTGTCCCCACCCTTTCCGTGAGGATTCTTCCTCTACAGTCCAAGGTTGCATCAGTATTAATTTATTGACACACACATGGCAAAACCATTTGCTCTCTGTTTTCATCTCTGTCTCTTTTGGCAATCTAGTGTCAAGGTTTCTCCTGCCCATAAAATATTTGAATGTTGGATCATTATTTCTCAAATTATTAATATACTTTGTATTTTTTTCCTGTTAGAATTCATTTCAGTTCTCAAGTGCCCAACTGCCATTCTGTGTTCTTTCTTAGTCTTGGAGTGCTTGTGTACTGACAAGCCTTCACAAATTAGAAATAAACTGTTAATGAATAAATAAAAGCAGAAGAGATGAAACCTTTCCTATCATTTATCCTACCTACAGAATTAATAAAAATGATAATGACAAGGTTTTTTTTTAAATTTTATTTTAACTTCAAACCTTCCAAACAATATTGAAAGATCCTTGGTCTATACTCAGATATTTAGATCAAACCATGATCACAGAACTTTAGTTTTAAAATGACCATTGCATAAAATTTTTAATGAAAAACTCAATTGAAACTTACATGAGTTTTAATTTATCCATATTGATCAGTATTTTATTATAAACTAAATGCAAGAAAATAGTTTATACCTGCCTACTCAAATATTTGAAGGTTTTTATTTTAAGTACCAGTTCTATCTCTTAGTGATGGGTTTCAAACACACACTACCATCTTGATGTTCACCTTGGTGTATACTCTATTTGTTACTATATTTTAAATTTTGACATTCGAAATTCTGCAGCTGACTCTAGATTTTCTCTAATTGATATTCTGAGTCATCCTGGCAAATTCAGTGTTAGAGCTACTATTTACGTTATGAAGGATGTTGTTTAGAATTTAGCATCCTGACAGGCCTGGTTGTCACTCAGCACTTATCTCTCCCTCTACAAATATGCCACCCTAATGTCTCAATGTGTAGAAAGCTTAAATTTTTATGTCTCAGATGTTTCTGCAGCTAAGATTTTAGTAGAAAAAGGAGTGCACCAATTAGGAGCAATCATAAGGTATTTGGAATGCACACAGGAGGTGGAGGCCACCTTCACTCTGGCTTTGGCTTTCAACAGACAGGAATGTTTATAGACATTCCAGGTTCTGATGACCAGCCTCATGAGTGTTGAGAGACATTTGCAACTGAGGCAGTTAAACGTGGCAGAGCATTGAAGCCACTATTAGCAGATGCAATGGCATAGTTTTAAACTCCGTTTTCAATTGTAACAGTTCTTCATATTTCCTGATTAAATGAGAAGTGGTAAGTTTCTCTGGCAAGTGCGTGACATGGTGCGCCATAGGAGACCAGATTCTGCTTCTCTAACCTGATCAGTAATGATCACCATAATGCTCTGTATTGAATAATTTTCCAATATTTTCTCCAAAATTTTCAATATTTTCTCTTCCCTACCCTAAATCGTGATTGGTCAATATAAAGAGGTCATTATGCATCAGCAACCAAACCCTATCACCCAGAAAACAACACACCAATTGGTTAATAGATGGTTTCATCATATCATGATAGCGAATTAATCTCCATAGCTCTCTGTACAATAAGGAATCAGGGACTAAGAGTGAAGTCACTATTGATCAGATTTGAATTGCTAGTAGTGGCACAAAGAATCACAGAAACTGACAGGGAGAGACAAGAGACCTTCTGATATGTAACTCTTGAGCCATATGAATATTGGGAAGATGTAAATTTGTATTTTAATCAAAGTCTTGATAAAAAGTGTCATATAGAACTGAGTCTATCCTAGTGGGTTCTAGTAAGCAGTGCTATAATATTTGGTAAAGAAAAAGTTAATGTTAAAGCTCTTTCATCCTATGGTAGCCTCAAAGTACTTAACCAAGGATAGATAATTAATAAAATTTAGTGGTTGTTATTTTGAGAAACACATTTTGGTCCTATTCCTAAAGGCTTTTTATCTCAATTTATGATATCAATCATCCTAACATCAGTATAGTCAGGTTTTAATATTTCATGTAATAAAGAAATAAAAATTACATAATACCACCTAAATAATGATAACAAACCCTGAGTCTGAGATTTTGAAATATGTCATTTGATAACTCAGAATATAAATATGCAATATGTACTCAATTTACGAGGGTTGAAAAACTGGGCCAGTCTGTTAATACTTGAATTACAATTCAAAAAAGCTTTGATGCAGAAAGCTTTCATGCAAGAAACATTTATACATATTGTGATGTGTGTTTGAAGCTGGTTAATACATACATATACATGTAATTCACAAGTAAAAAAATAATTGTCATGTGTCCAACACCATTTTTTTCTAAGATGAGGAAATGTTTCTTTGAAACCAGTTAGAAATACAGAAATCTCCAGATTATGATAGATATTCAAGTTGAAAAACAAAAACAAAAATCATAAGCAAAAAAGGGATGCTAGCAAAAAACTTTATTTTAAAATTATAAAGGGTTATTTTAGTCTCAGATTATCATTGGTAGTTAGGGGCTGATCATCTAATCATCTTAACAAATTTGCTTCCACTTTGATGTCTCTTCCAATGTGATGACATCTCAGGAGGACACTATATTGACATAGTGTAAATTCAGTCATGGAATTGCATCCCTTGGCCCCTGTCTGCAAGTCTCTATGAGCTAATTGTATAACCCTCACTGCTCCACTCTATAATTCTTTCAAGTTCCATAACTGTCTCTCCCTCACATGTCATCGTATGATATGATAGTGGTCCAACATCCTTGGATTTCTCCTAGACCCACATACAATAAACCATCCATTTCAAAAGAAAACCCTTCTAAATAACTTGATCTGGATGTATCATCTATTTTCTGCTGGGATCTGACTACCATGTGGTCCATGCTTTATCACATCAGATTTTATGAGAGTCACATGATACCCCCAGGTCTTCTCTGATTTTTTTCTTTTGCCGTAAACTACACTAATCTTATTTGCCATCATACTGAGCCCAACCATATGACATGACACCTCTTGTACTAGTTACTTCTGTCCTTAGCTCATTCTCTGTGGACAAAGAGGTTAAAATACTACCAAACTGAAGAGAGTTTAAGTTTTTTGTTAAACTTCAACATGAATAAACAAGTTATTTTGAAAATAATTTTTGAAGAAATTTCAAAACAGAAAAATGTCTATAAAATAAGAATTTCTCATTTTGCATAAACCCTCTGCTTGAACAACTACTTATGAAATAATCATGCACCAATCTCTTCCACAGAAATCCTGACCTTTCTATTAGCACAATTTCTATCTTAAACATCTGCATAGATAGGAAAAACATCTATCTTTTAAGCTGTTACTTTAATCTAAACAGGTAAAAAATCTGTTATGGCCCAACTTCTTAGTATTTTCATTTTGTATCCAAGCTAAATATATTCTGTGGCCTTTTTACAATCATCACTTTTACAATCATCAGCTTTTGTTATTGGCTTTTCTTCAGGTGGAAAAAATTGGATTCAATTCCCAACAAAATGAAATTTTGAAAAATATATTTGCCAGTAGTTTGACCTTAGCCAGAGTAGACAAATCTAGAATTTTGTCTGATTGATCTGATTCTAGTTCAAAATCGATTTGTCCGACATCTATTTGGAAAAGATTGGATATGTGATTGGAATATTCTGAAAGACAAGGAGAGTGATAATCTTGGCTGTATTCCTTCAAACATCTTGAATCATCATGGAGAAGAGTTCACCAACTATCTTAGAAAGAAAGGTGGGACAGCAGTAATGCTGTAGTATCTTAAAATGAGTTTTGCTTTGTTTTTCTTGTTTTGTTTTGAAACAAAAGACAATGGTGGTTTTCTTGGTGAAAATGGGATCTTCTTTCCATAATTGATAATTCTATAATGGGTATTTCATGACACTTGCATATTTAAACATCTTAGAAGAGGGTTAGGCAAGGTACTACTATGATAGAAATATACACTACAATATTGTTGTTAGAAATACAAACATTATTTGGTGAATTAAGGGGAAAATCTTGATTGATCTTTTGTGTAATCATCATATATATTAATCTTAATTTATCAATATTTCTTGATTCATCTTATAAAACTTTTCAGGCCATCTAGTTTCAATATTAAAATGCCTAGAGTAGGAAGAATTAAATATGCAAAAAATATTTTCTTTAATCATATAAGGTGCTGAAAATATTAGGTACTCTCTTTTTTATTTATTTTAAAATTCTTTCATGAACTTTATTTTGATTATAGTCTTTTTCTTACTAAAACTCCTCCCATTTTCTACTACATACCCAACTTATCTATCTCTATCTCAACAAAAAACACCTAAAAGCAATTAAATAAAATAAATAAAGTAAAAACAAGGAAAAATCCAATAAGACAAAAAACACTAAAAGAAACAAATAAAACATGAATTCACTTTGGAGGACTGATAAAGACATCCATTTATAACTGAACGTTCCAAAGTTTTACACTCTCTGCATTTTCAATTGTAGGTCTCTGTGTTGCTTAATTACCATCTATTTCAAGAAGAAAATTCTCTAATGAGAGTTGAGTGAGGCGTTGATCCACAAGTATAACAGTATGTCACTAGAAGTTATTGTATTGCTATATTCCTTTAGCATAATATTATTATAACTCATATATGTACATTGTCATATACATTCTCAGGTTCTTGGTCAGTTTATCAGTTCCAGGTATGGATTCCACCTCATGGAGGAGGTCTCAAATCCAATGAAAAAGTGACTGGGTTTCTTCCATAACATTTGTGCCACTATTATACCAGTAAATCTTTCAGGAAGATCATCATTGTAGATTACAGGCTTAGTAGCTGTGAAACATTAATGATTATTTTCTCCTTCAGTAGTACATAGCACACCTTACAGCATTATAAACACTAGACATACAGGTGAAGTTTCTAGTCAGACTCCAGGTTGATTTGGCAATGTCTGATGCCATAAAGTGCCTTTAGCAAGAAGGTTTTACCATCAGGTTATGGAGAGTAACCAATAGATTTGTCAGTGGCCTGTGAAATTGTGAGGGGTTTAAGGGACCTTTGGCCATCAACATAATAAGATATAATCCATTATTAGTTTTGGAAGCTTTACTTGGTGGCATTATGATGTCTAATCCCAATTATCTCTCCCATCATATTGTGACTCCATTTAAATTCCTTCTTCTATGACAAGTAATGATCTTGTCTTTTATGAAATAAAAAGAATGGTACTTTGGGTAGTGTATTTGTCAAGGTTCTATAGAGGAACTAACCAAAAAAGTAAATATATATTGAAAAGAATATTTATTCAATTAATCTGGATGGTATGGACTAAGTACTCCAATAATGGCAGCCTCACCATTAAGAAGTGGAGGACTGAGTATATGCTTAGTCCTCAAGGCTGAATGACACAGCAATATCAGTTTAGACCTGAGGCCTAGAGTACTCCTAAGAAATTTCTTGCCTTAAATCTTCATTGAAAGGCTGAAGTTCTGGTGTCAGTGAAGGAATGTGCAGCTGCAGCTAAGTAGATGATTGTACCAAGAAAGAGAGAAAGAAGGCCCTGTTTCCTTTAGACCTGCCTATGTCCATGTTAGTGCAGGGAAGCACTAGTCACTAGGGGTAGGGTCTTGACCTTCTTCAATCTTTCCATTAAATGCCCCTTTAAAACCCTCCCAATAGCATATCTCTCAGTTTGATTCCAGGTCCAATCAATTTGAAAACCAAGATTAATCACCACAGATGAAATTAAAGAATATTAAAGAACTCTTACACTTTGAGAAACTATTATCCAAACAAATCTTGTTACAAATCCCAGAATCTACTTTGTATTGTCAAAAGTAAAAATATTCTCTACACCTCCAACGTACCGTGACTTCTCCTTTCTAAGGCTGAATTGCTGCCTGTCTTATTCACAATTGGGTGGTAGTTTTCTTGCCCCACTGAAGTTCTGAGTCAAAATTAACAGGATCACTATCATGCAGTATGAGATGCCTAAGGCAAATCCTCTTTCGCCACAATACCAGATACTTTTGAATGGAGTCATCATAGCACATATATCAGTCTGGATGATACCATGACTGGCAAGTTAACTTGACAGCACCCACAAATATTAATTAATACATGTGAGATTAACTATTTTCAGAAGGTTTACATTGATAGTTGAAATGCCTCAGAACAGCTTAGAAACTTTTAGAATGTATTTTGCTTTCACAAAATTTCTGGTAATCCTTATGAGCTTCACAATTATTGTGCTGATTAATCCATTTATGGTAAGACTAAATCAAAACTATGAATTTGAATTTTTAACTAAAATCTGTTTTCTAGCTAAATTGATCCGTTGTAGATATGTTTTTCTTAGTCCTCTATCCCTTACCCCTTATACATCATTCACAGAAGCTAGACAAGCAAAAATGCCTTTGGAGGGGAACTGGTGATGCAGAGATCAGAGTGATGGAAAGCAGAGCAGTATGTGCTATGGGGAGAGGTGGAACTTGTGACATGACAGTGGTGACAGACATGAGAGAGGGCTGAGGTCAAAGGGGGATCATGTCCTTGTCCAATAGGGTGGACGGGCTGGTGTGCAGCAACCCAGAGCTTAAATAGATGCAGACCAGCCCTAGAATAATCTGCCCAGCCACAGGAGCACCCTAACTCTGGGCAATGACAGAGCACCTAGATAAGGAATAGTCTACTTTCTATATTTGACCTCCTCTAAGGACGATTCTGGTTCATGATGTCACTGAGTGTTATATATGGGTGAGTGACTCCGATGTGGCCAGGATCCAAATGATTTCCAAGGATCGTGTTATCATCTAACAATATTCATATGTTCAAGGTCTCCGTTGCCTCTGGGAACCATACTGATGAGGGTGGCCTGTGCTATCACCTGAGACCATGGTGATATCTGAGCCCAGACTGCAACCATGATGGTGTCCAGGTACAGGCCACCACCAAGGGTCTTATCTGGATCCAAGATCCTGTTATAGCCAAGTTCTGAGTTGATGTCTGTAGTGATGGGGGAGCCCATGCCTGCTTTTTGTCCCGCCTGGCTCCTGCATGGCTATCTTATACCCAGAAATAACAACATATAAATTGTATTCATTTAAGCACTGCCTGGC
>LOJH01066171.1:0-10376 GCA_001685095.1 Ellobius talpinus | reverse complement strand
TACGTAGTTATCCTCCTGGATATCGACAGTAGACAAAATTGCCAGGCAATAATATGTTTTCTTATGAAGAAAGTTCGGCCTGTTTTATATGCCTATAATTTGTGGTGTCATTCGTACTACTAGAGTCTCCATAGGGACATTTTGTTTATGTTTGAACAAATACAGCTTGCCAGAAGATCGGAGTGCAGAGTTAAGCCACTGGAGGCCTGGGAGTAGTGGCACACACCTTTGATTACAGAACTCAGGTGGTAGAGTCAGTGGGATCTCTGTTAGTTCAAGGCAATCTTGGGCTACACAAGTTTGAATCTGTCTAAGAGAAACAAAGCTCCTACGAAGGTGATCCCACCACTTGGGATTACATACCTCTAATCCCAGCACTAGTGAGGTGGGACAGGAGTGATATGTCTGGGTAGAGGGAGGCATAAAGCAGGAAATAGGAACAGTGCAGTCTGAGGTTTGGTAGGGACACTTGTAGTCTGAGGATCGACCCTGCAGTCAAAGGATGAAGTCTGAGGAGAGAGTCTAAGGACAGGATCACCCCTTTGGTCTGAGAATTGGTAGAAGCAAGAGAACTCTCTAGTAGCTGGTTGCTCTGCTTTGCTGATCTTCAGCATTAACCCCTATATCTGACTCTGGGTTTTAATTATTAATAACAATTAGAATTCATGCTACATCTCTCAAATTTAACTAGTAATACATAATGAGGTAACTGACTTAGACTTTTAACTTTATGCTATTTCTAGATATTAACAAGTTTGGAAGAGTCTCAGCTGGTGCAATCCTTATAGCCTTGTGGGAGTTTCTCTTGCATCGGGCTTCTACCCAACCCTGTAAAGTCCCCTTTTCCACTCTCCCTCTCTGCCCACCCCCAACCCTGTCCTTCAAGTTCCCAGCCCACCAGCCTCCCAGTCCACCCAGGAGATCTCTTCTATTTCTCCTTCTCAAGAAGATCCATATGCCCCCCCTTGGGCCCTCCTTTCTATATAACCTTTCTAGGGCTTTGGATTATAGCAAGATTATCATTTACTTTACAGTAAATATCTACCATGAATGAGCACATACCATGTTTGTATCTCTATGTCTGGGATACCTCAATCAGAATGATTTTTTTCTTCCATCCATTTGCCTTCAAATTTCCTGGTGTCATTGTTTTTGACAGCCAAGTTTCCATGTGCAAAAGTATCACATTTATTCATGCATTCTTCAATTGAGGGACACCTCGGTTGTTTTCAGTTTCTGACTATTACAAATAAAGCTATTCTGAACATAGCTGAGCAAGTGTCCTTCTGGCATGATTGGGTATCCTTTGGGTAAATGGCTAAGAGTGATACAGCTGGGCCTTGAGTTAGACCTATTTCAAATTTTCTGAGGAACTGTTACATTGATTTCCTCACCATCTCCTTTTTTCTCTCTCCTACCTAAAAGACATTCATTTTCCTGGTTTGAATGTTGTTGTTTCCGCCTCTCCCTACAGTGCTCTGCCTTCTAACATTTAAGCTTCCATAAATAAACAATAATTTTTATTAAATATGAACATTAGAATGAAGTAATAAAACTCAACCTTTAGAACAATGCTAATTTCTTTTTCCTGGTGTGGGAACTAATGGTGAAAAGTCATTGTAAATGATAGAGAACTAGTCCTTTCTTAAAATTACATTTATTTATTTGTGATGACACATGTGACAGAACACCTGTGGAGGCCAGAGGACAACTTGATGGAATTGGTTTTCTTCTTCCAGGTAATGGCTTGATTGCAAGCATCTGTACTTGTTGATCCCAGGTTTATTTCTTAATAATTCTACAACTTCACCACACACATTGGGCATCTGTGTATGCATGTGTAGTAGTTTTTACATAAAAACAATGTAACAGCTAGGAAGTGACCTGATAGAGAATGATTTTGAATAGGTATTTATAGATGACAAAGCTACTCCTCCAGTCAATAAACAAAAACAACAAAAAGCCAGAAGCGGTATGAATGTGTGTGGTGCGGCAGGTCACAAAACGAATCTACTTGCTAATGGACGTGGATCAGAAGCTATAAAAGCAAAGGAGAAAAGAAAATGATTTAGTTAAATGCATTAGAGCAGTGTTCTCAACCTTCAGATTGCAAAATCTTTGGGGGCTGAATGACCCTTTCACAAGAGTTACCCAAGACCATCAGAAAACTCAGACATATATTTTATGATTCATAACAGTAGCAAAATTACATTTATAAAGTAGCAACAAAAATAATTTTATGGTTAGGGTTCACCACAACATGAGGAACTGTATTAAAGGGTCAGAGCATTAGGAAGTTTGAGAACCACTGTGTTAGGGGCATCCTGAGAATGTGAGACCTGTGACAGAGTTGGAGCAGGAGACAGTGACCTTCTGCATGAAAAGGAAATGGAATTAAGTGCATGAGCAATGTGAGGGCAGAGAAACGGTGTGTGCAGTTCATGATATACCCCTGCTGTCTAGAAACACACATCCGCCTAATGACAATTTATTACTTCTCTCTGTTCACTCAGCTGTTTCTCCATCTACAAGGACTGTACCCTCAACACTCTTTTCAGCTTCATAGAGGCTCATAATTCCACTGGTTCCAAGTACAGGGCATGAGGACATGAGCCAGCCTGGCAACCACTCTCTGAATGGTGAAGTTAGCTTTATCCACATGTGCATACATAGGGAAGCCAAGATCATCTAGAGTCTGAATCTGGTGGGAGGCAACATGGTAAATGAGACCCTGGTTCCGGTACTGAGGCAAGGTGCCTGCCATTCTCATTTCTCCAGTGTGGTCCATCAGGCCCCAGGACACGGGAATCCCCTCAGGTCCCATAATACAGGAGCTGGGGAAGGTGTGGATACAGCGTTCAATGAACTTCTGACTTTTCTCATTGCCACCAAAATGCCAGATGCTATTCACCAACGCAGCATGTGTAACATCCAGGGAGGTGAGTTTGAACAACTCTTGATTACTATTGGGAACAAGAGGAAAGAGCAGCCCTTAGTCATATAGGTTATGAATAATTGTATTTATTTTCCCATAAATATCCCCGAGTCAGACAGTAGAATTACTAAGTCTGTGTGCTCTGTAGCCAGACTGGCTGAGCTCCTATCAACACTGTGCGCATTAAATCTTGCTTAATTGTTCATCACCTTTTGTGTTTCCCCATCTTGTGAGAAGGGCTAATAAGCAACTTGCACTATAGACTAGCACGTTAGTGTGATGGGGGCTCAGATTCAGTGCCTAACAGCTAGTAAAATTGCTCCAGGTAACATTTGCAGTTTTTATTTGCCCATGACTCAGCTAGAGAGTTCAAATATGATCTTTCAGTTAGGGAGCTTCAATATGATCAGTCTTGTTTTATGTAAAAGTAAACAGTTTTGAGGACAAACAAACGTCCCAAAACACATGTAGAAAGCAGAAAAGCCAAAGTTCAGAATCATAGAATTTGGTATCTTGCAGTCCTAAGGCATTGTGTTGAAAAAAAGATAAAGTCAAGTGCAAAGATTCGCAGCAACATGGAATGAAGATAGCCCACATTACTGAGTCTGATGCCTGAAGACACCTGCAATGGTGTGGGGAGGATTCAGGAGTCATTTTGGAATGAGCTCTAGAGGTAAAGCTAGACACTGTTTTTTCAACCCTGGTTCACTCATCCATGTGTTAAGCAAACTATTCCACCACTAGATTCTTCTTTCTGTAAAGAGATTGGACTAACTTTTAGCTCACAGTAGGACAAAAGTTCCCAGTAGCTTCTGGATGGGAGTGTTCCCCAGTTTGCCATGTAGTACACAGGAGAACAGAGTACTTCCAGGAGGAAAATTCCACAAAGGGCTTTAGAATTGAGCATCCTCAAGTCACATACTCACTGCTGGCTTCTGGTTCTCCTCAGCATTACATTAAACTTAAATGGGGACAATGTAAAATGCGTTCAAAATAGTTTTATTAGGATTCAGTTGTTGCATGAAGAGAATTCACTGAACACATATTGGTTTAAAACCCACTGTGTGATAGCTCCTGATGATCCTAACTCTTGCAGGGTTTTCATTATTGGTAGAGGATGAATCAAATATCAAATCTGTAGAATAAATTAACTAGTTTCAAATACTCATGAGTGCTATGAGTAAAATAAATGTGAATCCTGTGCAATGGTGACTTTTATTGAAGTGCTTTACCCAGGACTCTGATGAAGTAACTTGTGAGCTGATCTGGATAACAAAGTAAGTCATTAGTGTAAAGACTGATCTGCATAGGGGAGAGAAGTTTTAGACAGAGAGGAGCTAATCTTGGAGACCTGAGCTCATGAAGGTCAAGTAGAAATTGCAGTAAAGCTATGGCATAGCATCATTACCTTCTGTATTTAGCTCCAACAATAGAAACAATATTAAATCATTCACATAAATGCTTCATGCCACCTAACCAATATTACAGTGTTAATTGACTTTCTGAGAGAGAGAAGGAAAGAGCATGAGAGTGAGCTAGTGAGTGAGCAAAAGAGAGAGATAGAGAATTTGAATGAGGTTCCCTTTCCTCTAAATCTAACCAAAATAATTAACATGAAGTAAACTGATGTGAACCAATCTGTCAAATTCTAATGTGTGTCTTCCTTTTCTATTTTATGTGGGAAATAACACTGAAATGACAAAAGTTTGCTTGTGTTATTTTAGCTTACCTCAGTCTATAAAATCAACCTCTTCCTCTTTAGACTACCTCCATGAGAACACTAGTTTGAAAGAATGGTTCAACCTCTGATTTTTGACTTATGTCTAAAAGACAGGTTATGTTTTAAAAATAACCTTGTAGTATTTTTTAAAATGGCTGGAAGTTTTGTAGGGAAGAAACAAGATAAGGCCTGAGAAATAGATGAAAATCTCCTCTTAGAGGGCTGAGAAGTTCAGAAAGATTTGAAGGCATGTCAGGAAGTTTTGGAATCTTGTTAGCAGTAGAGAGACGTGATCCTTATTTAATGTTAATTAACTAGAAAGCTACTCTGCAAAATATTGGTTGGATAGGTACCAGGGCAAAAGCTGGCAGAGGTAGTGAAGGCATGGCTAATTAAATGGTAACCTACATTCAGCTTGTATAGGAAAGTAAAAATTTTAATTGCATGCATATATATATATGGATGTTACATTTTCATGTATGAAAATAAGAATACAAATATTGGGAGTTGGTTATCTTTCTCTTCATATAGGCCCCAGGGATTGAATGCAGGTTATCAGACTTGTTAGCAAGCACCTTTAGCTGCTGAGACATCTTGCTAGTCCTTTATGCAGATAATCTTGCTTAGAAAAAAGATCTGTGAGCATCAAGTCTAAGACTTCAATATAAGCTCATCTCAGTTATTCTGTGCATCCCAAATCTATTGATAAGTGTTATCACAACAAATAAAAGAGAAAAATACACAGAGGACAAAGAAGGTCAGGTGAAAGTGAGTTTAGTGAGTGGAGAATTGCAACCCAAAGCCAAGGTACTCCTGGAATGGCAATGCGTGTTGGAAAAGAACATAAGGAATTCTATCCTGTGGATTCCAATGCAGCACAGCTTTGCTCATATCTCGATTTCTACCTTCTAGATTCCAAAACAATGATGGATCACATGTGCTTTGATTTTAGCCCTATCCTTTAAGGTGGCCTTCTAACAATCACTTCAGAAATCTAACAGAGGAGGCATGTCATTAGTAAGACAGTGATTGGTGCAGAACAGCTTTGAAACACTTACATGGGCTTGGATGTGTCACTGCTGCGTACTAAGTTATTCACATCTACCAAGGAAGGAGCCAGTTTCTTTGCTGTTTCAAATATCATGTAGAGAAAGCACTGTGTATGCTTGACCTTGCCCAAATTAATGGCTCCAAGATTTTCTATCACTTTGTCCAGGCTTGACTGTGAACCTTGATGGGGAAACAGGGCAGCAAATGATATACCATTATTCATCTTAACATTTGGGAAAGGCTATTCAGTGGAATCAAAGGGAATATGAGCATAGAATCATCAAGTCTTGTGTTAAATCATGACTAGCTTCATATGATAAAGGTCATATCCCTCCCTTTTTAAAATTTAAGTTTTATATCGTATCACAAACCCTAACTATTAAAGAGTACAGTTATATTCAGGAATTATGAAATTAGGGAGAAACATGGTGCCAGGGAACGTCCCAGAAAAACACAAGGATGACCCCAGCTAAGACCCCTAGCAAGAGTGGAATTGATGCCTGTACTAGCCTTCCCCTGTAATCATACTGGTGACTTCCTAATAGTCATCATAGAGACTTCATCCAGTAACTGATGGAAACAGATGCAGAGATCCACAACCAAGCACTGTGCCAAGCTTCAATAGTCCAGCTAAAGAAGAAGGAGGGATTATATGAGCAAGGAGCTTCTAGATCATGATGAGAAACCCACAGAGACAACTGACCTGAGCTTGTGGGGGCTCAGGACTCCAAAAAGGCAGCTAGACAGCCTGCATTGGACTGACCTCGGCGTTCTGCATCTGGGTGAGAGCTATGCAGCTTTGTCTGTTTGTTGGCCCCTAGCAGTAGGACTAGGACCTGTCCCTGATGCATGAGCTGGCTCTTTTGGAACCTATTCTCTTGGTGGGATGCCTTGCCCAGCCATGATGCAGTGGGGAGGAGCTTGGTCCTGCCTCAACTTGATATGCCATGCTTTGTTGACTCCCATGGGAGGAATTAATCCTTCTGAATGAAGACTGAGAAGAAGTGGATTGTGGGTGGTGTAGAAGGAAGATAGGGGAGGGAATGAGAAGAGAGGAGGAAGGGGAAACTGTGGTTGGTATGTAAAATTTTAATAAAGAGTACAGTTATAGCTACCAAACAAGGTGAGTTAGAAGTATGGTAACTGAAATTGAAGGGACATTTCTATGTACTCAATCCATTAAATTGTCAGTATAAGGTTCTCAGTACCTATCTATTGCACTAATATGATTCCTTTAACCCTTAATTACCTTGGTTCAGTCATAAAACTTTATTGGGTTCATGGGAAGAATGTGATTTAGTAAAAATGGTTCAAAGAGTGCACTGAAGTTGACTTTTACTTTCTGTTCCTGATACTGTGACATTTGCATGTCACTCAATCCCCTTCCAATTTAATAACAGTGTTATGAAATACCAAACCTGGGATCAAGGTGAGCTATTTCTACTAGCTCATCATTACCCTCCAGACAACTGAACCCATATGTGTGAATCTAGGTTAGACTAGCAGAGCTGTCTAATGGAGATCGATCCAAATTTCCTACCCATGCAATTGTAAGCAAAAATAATTGTTGTTTTGAACGAATAGTGAAAATTTGAAATTCTATAAAACTAGATAGGATATTCCTGAGAAGTTTCTATTAAATTTCTCATTTGGTCCTTAAGGAGTCTATGTTTGGAATAGTCTTATAACAATTTTTTTTCTCACCAATCTTTGGTCTCCAAAACAGAAATTACCCAGTCCTTCCCACATAGCTAACAACTGGTTCAATCAGGATTCAATCTTAGATCATACTTCTTTAGAAAGCATAGTCCTATTTACTAAAATATTCCTTTGAAAATGTGACAATATAATAAAACAGAGATGGAATGGGAGGTTACATTGCCCCCATATTTATGTTCTTTAGTAAAATATGGGCATGTTAAAGAAGAAATCTTAAGTCCTAAGGCAGTAAGAAACTACATTAAAATTTCCTTTGTATACTTTACACCCCACAGCTCTTGAGAGTTCCCCTTGCAGGTGGTAGATGCTGAGCCTAGAAACAGATAACAGTATGCTAATTGTCTATAGCTTACAAAAATGTGTGTGGGATATAAGGTGTTGTTCAAAAGGAACAGTGACTTCCACCATGTGTACACAGGAGATAACAACAGCCACATATACCCTGGTTCTCTTACTTTGAATCTGTAGATGTTGTTTCCAGTTAATGACTTCTGATGAGCTGAGGAACTTCTGACAATTCTTGGGATCCTTAGAGTAGATTAGGTAAGTGTTGGTGTAGTGGTCAAGGTCATCTTCCATGTCCTGTTTTTAAAAAGAATAAACCAAAATATTATTGGATGGGTTTGTGTTCGGTTATATTGGCATTCAGTATTCAGCTACATTGTGAGATATTAAAATACTAAAAGTAATGGCTCCTGTGGATTTATGTTGTAATTATTTACAGTGCAAAAACAAGAAGAAAAGACTTAACTCAATTCAGAGTAAAATCACCCTGAAAAGCATTACCCAAACTCAAGGGAAAGTAGAGTTCTATAAAATTCATTTAGAAGAATCAAAATAACAAATTAAAAGACAAACATTTTTCTAAAAGAATACTCCTTGCTCTGGAGTATATATACATACGTGGAATAAGTTTGCAAACCCAAAATGGGACTACTTAAATATCAAAGAACATATCACAGAAATATTACTTCTACTAATGTACAATCTGAATGCTTTTACTCCTCTAATTTTCATGAAATATTAACTAAAATGGTGTATACTGTATAAAGATACTGCAGATCAAACTACTGATTTTCTTGTTCTGCCTTATTAAATATTTAAGTCATCTTCAACACTCATGCTGGCAATTTTTTTCTACTTGGTATTTAGCATAAACTCTAATTCTCTTCCTGTAACATCAACCACCCTAAACACTCTTTTTTTTCTACATTCTTTTATTGACTTTGCTGTAAACAACTGGTATAGAAAACATAACAGCATCTCAAAGGGAAGCTGATATTACCATGAAATTTTATCATGGAGTAAGAATGAGCTAGATTATTTTAAGTCCAGTTATTTTTTTTACTATCATTTTTATGTAGCTTTTATTTTATTTTTTTATTTTTTCCATTGAAATATGTTTTACCCTAAGATAATAGTTGACAATGGAACTAAGAACTAACTTGTTACAATATACAAACCTAGCCTAAGTGATGCCCTTTTCTCTAAAGACTTCCTTCTTTTATTGTATGGATATAAATGTTTTGCTTGCATGTATGCATGTGAGTGTTGCCTGTTGAGATCTGAAGAGGATGTCAGATTCCATATAACTGGAATTCCTCACAGTTGGCAGCCACCATCTGGGTGCCTGAATCCAAATCCTTGTCATCTGCAAGAATAGTAAGTGCTCTTAACCACTGAGTGATCTCTCCAGCCCTCGGGAAATGTTGTTTTGATGTTTATAATAAAAGATCAAGCCATTTTTTTGTGTATCAACATGATCTTATGTTGATAATACTTTCCACCAGTTGCCTCTAAATTCTACAAAAGACGCAGGAAATAATGAGGTGATAAAGTACGCTTGCAGTTCAAATAAGCCATTGCTGATGGAGGAACTATGCTGCTAAGTAAAACAAAAGCGTGGATAAAAATGAAAGTGTACCATCTGTACCATTAGTTACTATTCTCCATGGCTTATTACTATACCTCTGTGTATTTCCCTTCTTGAACGTTTTATAACATTCTGTAATTTTTGTGGACTTTTGTGAATTATCCTTCAGGCAGGGTATTGGTTGACATTAGTACAATTCATGTCTATTTTTCATGATAGGATTAGGCAGTAGCATCAACCATCCAGCCAGACACATGCTAGGAATGCAACACATGTGGAGATACAGGTATATTTATTCTATATTGCAACTTACCTCCTCCTGGGGTCGAATAACAACAGTATTAAAATCAGGCCACTTGTCCACCAGAGCCTTGAGCTTGAATGGGTTTCCCTGATTCATGTGGAAGACAGTCCCATAAACCTAAATATTTCAAGCCGGCACAAATGTAATCATATTACAAAGAGATAGGAAGCTGCAGCATATTTGACTAGAACAATGATCATTCCTATGAAAATATGAAATTTTGTTGGAAAGATGTAATAGTTGAATTTTTCAAATGGTTCCTAGTGTCCAGTTGCTTATTCTAACAACAGTGTCTTTCAAACATTGAGATAAAATATAAAAAATGATGTGATTTATTAACAAACTCATTAACTCTCTTGCTGTAGAATCTAATAAATGTTTTTCATGGATATCAGATTTATTTCTTTTCATGTGCAGACAAATTTCATGAAGATGAGACATTTCAGAAATGGTTTCCATTCATGGCAAGTGTTTTTCTTACTATGCCTTGAAGCATTTTTGTGATTGCTGCTTTAATATTCATACTATGTCATTTTTAGATCTGTATCATCTGGCTGTTGATATATGTGGATCACTGTTTCTCATCTAAGTTAAGATTTAGCCAGGGTTAGTGATCCATGTCTGTTATTTCAGATAATAGGGAGGCTGATGCACTCTGCTTGAAAATTCATGGACTGCATGGTATAATCAACAACCTAAATGCTCCTCGACTGAAGAATGTATAAGGAAAATGTGGTACATTTATACAATGGAGTACTACACAGCAGAAAAAAAT